>JAADWP010000532.1:0-20356 GCA_023336215.1 Globisporangium iwayamae
AGTGGCAAAGGGTGCTCAGGAAATGACGAGGAGATTTACGTGTTCGAAGGCGCCAAGACTCGGTTCGTGCGCGACGGCTGACGACGATTTGAGGGATCTTGGCGAGAGTCCGACACCATGCCAGAGCTGATCCCAGGCCAGCCTGTGGTCGACCGGGGTACGCCATCGAGGATTCGTCCCTCAGTGCCTGCCTTGCCTCCATTCGCGCGTGCTATTGCCGGCTCTCTCTTGCAGGTTGCTGCCACTTCCCTCGTGCAGGCTGGTCTCGACTCGTATGCAGTTGCAGCAGCCCACTTGCAGATTGTCGCCTTTTTCTCGCAGGCTAGTCCCAGTTCGCGTACATGCATGCTGCTTCGCAGGCGATAGCATCAGTCCGCGCGCAGGCTGTTGCCCACACACAAGAATGAACAACGGACGGACCTTCATCAAGACCTTCAAGATCAAAAGTCGGTGCCAGACATCAGGTTCGCGAACGGGTACCCGAGTAGTCTCTGATGGAACTTGGAACAGGGCTTCCGACGCGTCGTGGAGAAAGCCGTTAGTCATTTCTACACAGTGGCCTCCTGATCCAAATCCTGCGTAGTTAATGAGGTGACTTATGCTCAGTGTGTTTCTTTGCGCAACCTTCGCGCAACCTCAATGCCGCAACGCATCTTCTTCACCAAAAGGGAGCCAAAAAGGCAAGAGCAGCAACGAAAATGCTGTCGCGGCGCCAGAGCGCGCCGGCGCTCGCGGCCATTGGCGAGAGCGAGCCGCTGCGCAACTCCTCTGCATGTACACGCACTGCTTGCCTCTTTATTGTTTGGCGCCCGTGGTAGCTTTTCTGTGACATGAATGATCCCCATATCTCTCTGCATGCGTGAACAGCCGAGCTGAGCGAGGAAGAGGCGCAGCTGAGGAAGTTCCAGGCGCGGTTGCGCGCGTTCTTCTGGGCGCACGACCCACGCCAGGTGGACAAGGTGGAGGAAATCCTCGAGCGCCAGAAAGGCAGGGAGGAGGCGTTCATTCAGCGTGTACACATGCAGTTCGGTGTGCGCGACTTTAGCGGCGAGAGAGCGGTCGACGACATCTACGAGCACGAGCGCTACTCGTATTTTTCGTTCTCGTACGGCTCGTCCTTCCCCGGTCACCTGCTGCCAACTGACAGGCGTCGCTGGAGCGGGATGCGTGGGACGCCCTCGAGCCAGACGCGCGAAAAAGTGGAACCACAGCTACCGGTTAACTGGGCCTGGACGTCCGCGTGGGAGGTGGACACGAGCACGGGCAATTGCGACAAGGACGGATGGATCTACGCTTTCGACTTCACCATGTATGGGTTGCTTTACCAAGTTCTATGTATCTACATGCTTGAAGTGTCTATTCATCTCATGTCTCGCTTTCTATCGTGTAGGATGAACCAGGCTATCAAGCGCCATGGCGGGCGCAAGGAGCCCCGCTCGACGGATTATGTGCGCCGACGTCGCTGGACCCGAACGCGTCAGCGTGTTGTTGTCGATGATTTGAAGCCTGCGACAACAGGCACACTACCAGCAGCATTGCTGCAAGAATCGGAAGATGATGCCAGCGAATATGAAGAGGAGGCTGATGAGAACAACAACACTGTGAAGCGCATCGAAGACGTCGCGAATGATCTGAACATTGACGACGATGATGATGTTGGAGAGGATTCTGGCGTTGGGTACGAGGAAGACGACGAAGCGGTTGACTGTGACGACAACAACCAGGATGGCGAACAGCTCCAGCAGCCTGCCACGCCTCCGTTCTCAGCCGAGAACCTGAACTGCGAGGAGCTCAAAGGCGTACTTCCATCCCTGAAACCGTCTTTGCGATCATTGCTCAAGCAAAAAGAAACTGTTGAAACGAAAACGACAAAACCCGAGCCAAAGCTGCAGATCTACTCGCACACGATGGAGAAGGCAACGATCGACGCGGCGTGGAACGCTGCAGTGAAAGAGCTCGAAGGGATTTACACCAAAGCCAAGGCGCATAAGCTTGAGAAGAAGAAGCAGTGGGGCATCAAGCGCGAGAAGATCAAGATGCAGATTCACGTGCTGGAGAAGACCATCGCGTCCATGGAGACCGTGGCGCTCGAAGAGCAGAAGAAGCGCCGCGTGAGCTCCAGTGCGAACAACAGTCCTCGAAGGTCGTTCCTGAGCTCGCCTCTAGAAGCCGGCAAGAAGATTAATGGGGCTGGGGCCAATGCATTCCCGTTATCCCCCGAGACACCTTCGAGAGCAGCGGCGACGGGAGGCCACCCTGAGAACAAGAACGCGGTGAACGTCGTCAGCATCGCGGCAAAGATGCAGTGCGCGCAGTCAAAACTCGATGCGCTCAAGCGGCTCTTCTGGCACCCTCGCGAGAAGAACTACACGCTGCGCTTCAGCATCGATGGCATCTTCTACGGCCTGCGTGAGTTCTTCGTCGAGAGCTTTAAGAGCAGCTTCTCGATCCACATGAACCACCAGACGAACGGCGCGCAGGGCATCACACCCACGTGCAAGATTGTGCTTAAGGGCCACACGGTCTGCTGCGGTAAGCACGTCAAGGTCACGGGCGACAAGGGCACTAGGGTGCCCAAGTCTATCTGGGACCGGATGTACCTCGACACAGACTTCGAGGTCTCGATCTACTTGATCTACGTCGAGGACCTTCATGAGAAGGGTCCGCACTCTTCCCCTGGACGCTGGGAATTCCTTTTCACCCCCGAGTCCACGCGTGTGGAGCTGATAAACTTCACAAGACGAGTGAATGGAGGACTGGATCTGCCTGAGCCTGTGGTCCGCAAGCTCATGGCTGACGTCTTGAGTTCACTGGTGCGCGATCTGGCGCTTCTCTATTTCCCCCAAGAGCTTGCACTGGCGTTCGACGCCCCACCGGCGAAGCTGGACCTCGATGGCGAGCTCGAGATTACAGGTTTGCCCATTGACGACGTCCTGGAGCGCGACATTGAGTACATTAGCAACACGGACCCCGAGCCGCCACAAGAAAACTCGGCGTCGACGTCCTCGTCCGCAATCCCACAGTTCGTCGCGGCTGCAGCTGCCCAGCTACTCTCGTTCTTGCACACGGACGTGTACATGAAGCGGATCGCGGACGCGCTCCACATGTCGTCCGCACAATTCAACCTGTTGGTGGCGCTAAAAGACTGCGGATTGTACCCGCATCCGTACAGCTTCAGGACGATCGCGTCCATGTGTGAGTACTACAACCGGTTCTTCGTTGAGGAGAGGCGAGAGGGTGACGAGGAGCACGTGAAGAAGCTGCGCTTGGCTTGGAAGCAGGCGCTCGAACTGCTTTACATCCGCAAGACGCGAGCTGCTGCTGCTCCAGGCTTTGGCGCTCGGACAGATGCCGCTGCGAAGAATGGCGGCGCGAATGCGGACAAAGGCACGGACAAGTCGCCATTTGAACTCTTCGACATGGACGAGTTCTTTGACACGATCGAGCGCCTGACAAAGAAGCCTGCGTCGTTCCAGATGACTGTCAAGCACCTCCATTGCACGGTGAAGGCGCTGAGCGTCGTCGAAGCGATCTCGAAATTGTACGAGCGCGTTGTGTTGGGTGTCGATTTCAGCAAGCCGCGTACGGGTCATGATAGTTTCCTGTATGGCTTCCGCTTTGGCCGCAAGGCAGCAGTGCCCAAGGCTGTTGTGAGCGCAGTCACAGACGCCACAGCGACAGCAAACAACAGCAAGGGGACAGCAGCGCATATGTTCGATCCGCGGCTCCATGTGCAATTCGACGCGGCGTTTCGCGCGCGACTGAAAGCGTTCAGCCAGTTCTTCCGGTCGCTCAAGGCACTGCTCGAGTTCATCAAGCAGAACATGGAGCAGGTGAGTGCTGAGATGGCAGGTAAGCTGAAAGGTACGGGTGTTGACTGCGACCTCAATGGCTCGTTCAAGGACGTCGAATATGTTGGTCCCGTGAATGTAGCGCTGGGCGTGCCGGCGTGCTTCCTGGGGTTGTACCGCGCCGAGACGATCGCACTAGACAACGACCGCGTTGGACTTCAAATCGAGCTCATGCTCCCGAAAGCTCAGGTTGAGCACCAGAAGTCCAAGCGGCGCAGAAAAGCACCACCCACGCCTGTACTGGAGCCCGTGTGTTGCCTGTTCACCTCGGACCTGTCCACCGAGGTGCTCATCGACGTTGACGCGCTGGTTGAGCAGCATCGCATACGAAGTGCGTCGACTGCCGCCGAGATGACCGCGCCCTGGTCGCCGACAAAGTCCTTCGCTCGCCGCGTGGAGACGCAGAAGACGAATGAGAAGCACACGGCGCTCGCGTTCTCGTTCAGCTCTTCAGGCACTGAGAAGGACGAACCATTGTTGATAGCAGGCGACATTCCGTTCACCAAGGTCAACAGTGCAACAGACTTGACTGGCAGTGCAACGGGGCCGAGTGCGGCCGGGAAGCTGAGACTCAAGGCCAGCGAGTTCACCAAGCTGCACGCGAAAGCGAGCGCTGGCTCGTTCGTCACGCGCCTACTGCCGATCCTCAACTGGGTTATCGCCCATCAGTTGCGGCCGCTTGTGCAGCAGTCCTTCCCGGAGCACCAGGCGCTGCTTGACTCGGTGCTTTCGAGCGTGCTCCAGTGGGTGAGTTCGTCCGCCATGGAGCTCGACTTCGACGTGCTCACCAAGGCGTTCATCCACGACAGAGACGACCTTATGTTCACGTTCTGCGGCTCGCCGCTGCACCCGACGCCCGTGGTCTACAAGGACGAGCTCCTGCTGCTGCCGCTCATCCTACACGTGGACGACCTCGTGAACCTCTGGGTGGACGACCGTTACCCGCCCTACGCGAACCCGCTCTACTTTTGAGTGAGGTATTGAAAACGGAGTCGAAGAAGCCCAGGACCAGCGGATAGCCGGTCTCACGAAGGTCATGAGGATAACTAATGAACACCAATTGTACAGTTCGTGCCAGCTTGGTATTAGCAAGTTTAGCAGGCGCATTCCAAGAATGAGCCAAGTACACCCATCAAGCGGCATCGCCTGCTGGAGAGTTTGGCATTGCTGAGCCCAAGTGCTGTTGTTCTCCATCCGGAGCCAAATAAATATCGCCAACTGCTTGCTGCTTCGAAGTACTTCTCGCCCTGCTTCGCTTGTGGCTGTGGCGTAAACTCAGAATGTACATACCCGCCAGCAGAATCGCGCCTATGCGGTCCCTTCTCCCTTCTCATTCCTACACATACAATTACAAAAGAGCGCTCACCTCACGTGTCACCTTACACACTCACCGAACCGAAGCCATTCAGACTTCACCCGCTTGACGGAATAACGCTCGCTGTTGCTGCTGTTCTTGTGGCCGACTCCACCGACGCGATCTCTCGGCGCAGCCTTGCGATCGCGTCGTCGAGCGTCGCCACCTTGTTCTGCGCGTGCTCGTAGTCGGCGATGCACGTCTGGTAGAGCTGCTGGTACTCGTCGAGCTGCTGCTTCGAGAGCGTTTCGCCAGTGCTCAGATGCTGCTGCTGGTCGAGCGGACAGGCGGCATTCTCTTCATTGCTCAGCGCACAGTGCTCGACCTGTCCACACAGAGTACAACACGCACAGACAGAGGCACACACACACACACACACGGCGTACGATCAGTACCCAGCAGGCAACCTACTTGCTCCTTCATCAAGTCGAAACGTAAGGCACCGCAGGCGCTGCATCCTTCGACTTGCGAATGCAGAGAGCGTTCTGCTGAGAACGATCGTCCGCTGCTGCTGGTGCTCCGTGTGCCTTTGCAGTAGAAGTGAGAGTAGGAACGCAAGCAGTACTGACCCCGTTCGTTGCTGATGGTGGCGTGTCCGCTGCTGACTTCTTGACCGAGTTGAGCGGTGAGCTCGACGCTGACGCTCTCGTAGATGACGGCGTGGACGACGTTCCGTTGCTCTTCTCCATCTCCTTCGCGGCGATTTGCTTCTTCATGGCTTCGATTCTCGCTTGCAGACTTAACATGGTTTCAGGATTCTTCTTCGCAGCAGCAGTCTCCGCATTCGCAACACTTTCGACCTGAACAGTTTGCTGGCCGTTCCCCTGTTGTTGTGTGTCGACGGTCTTCTTCTCCGCAATGATCACATCACCATTCTTCACGGCTACACTCTTCTGGTTGACTTCACTCGCAAACCCTGATCGACTCTCTTTCCGCAGTTTCTCCTTCTCGGCAATTTTCTTCCGCATCTCATCGATTGCAGACTGGATCGTCGAGCTGCTGCTATTCCCAGTTGCACCGCTGCCGCTTCCGCTCTCACCACTCTTGCTGCTCTTCACGTAGTCTTCGGGGGACAAGCAGATCACGATGGACTGGGAAGATGCAGTCAATGGACGAAACTTTGGTGTGACGACTGTTGAGACAGAAAGGGAGCTGTAGTCCACACGCGGTGGCAGTGGCGGCGAAGCACTAGGCGATGGCTTCGGAGCACTTTGCTTTTCTGAAACTGCAGGCAGCTCTTGAACAGTGGGCGGTTGAAACTGAGTCTCCGTCTGTGATACTTTAGGCGCCACGACGTTCGACTCCGTTCGATCAACTGGTTGCTGTTCTTGCTGCTGCTGCTGCTGATCCACTGACACTGGCGAGCTGATTTTCGCAGGTGCATTCTCAATCTTTGCAGGCGTTGGCTGCGAAGTTGATTTTGTGTTCACAGTCGCAAGCCGCGTCGCCTTCTTTTTCATCATCATCGATCGCAGAATCTCAGCACGCAGATCTTCAATTGACGGCTCTGGGACATCACTCTTCTTCGCAGGTTCGCTGACTGGTGCTTGGGCCGGTGGCAATGGCGGCGTAGAGCTTCCTTTCTTCATAGCAACAGGTTCAGCATTCAGTTCGGGTTCACCAACCACCTTCGATAGGCGTTTGGTCCGCAACGCCGCTACTCGAAGACTGTCCAAATCAAAATCGGCTGCAGGCTTCGCTTTCGCGTCACTCACTTCACCTAGTTTCTCTGGACTCTGAGTGGAACTGCTCGTACCGCTCGACGAACTCCCGCCCATGCTGCTCCCACTGCTCTCTGCCAATAGCGCTGGAGCTCGAGGCGGTTGTGACGGGATGCTGCGGTACTTAAAACCTCCGAATGCCACTGGAAGCTGCGGTGGAAGCGGTGGAGGCTTGGGGCCGGTGCGAGGAAACTCGACGTTCGAGTTGAACATTTCGACGTTCCCATGGCGGTTCACACGCAGGATCTGGTCGTCTGCAAACACTGGGAATGGGCCAGACGATGACGGTGGCTGCTGCTGCTGCGGCGGTGGTGGGCCATTGGGCATTGACGGATTCGTTCCTTGCATGTGAAGGTGAGGTGGTGGTGGCATCGGAAGAGGGTGGCCTCCATATCCGGGTGGCGCTGCATTAGCATTCCCAGGATAATGAGACTGCGGCGGAGGGCCTCCGTATATCATCATCATGTTGTCCACCTCAGCCATGTGCTGGTTGAGCGTTGCCGTGGGCGGCAGAAACGGCTGGTGACGCGTGTTACGCTCAAACTCGAATTCCAAACCCGTTGAACCACCAGCGCCGCCACCCCCACTCATCATGAGCATTGCCTCAAGCTTGCGCTTCGACTTCTTCTTTCCGCGCTTCTTCTGCTTCTTCTGCCGCTGCTGTAGCGGACTTGCGCTCTCCGAATTGCCCAAAGAGGCACGCGACGCCATGCGCTCGAGCGCAATCGCCTGCTTCACCTTCGTGGGCGAGGCGGGGACAGCACCTTCCTCAAAGATTTCGCCGTCTTCCAGGTACTCGTCGTTGTCAGCGTCGCCACGTTTCTTCGCAGCAGGTTCACTTGTTGCACCCGTTCCTTCATGATCAAGTTGGTTTGCATCACTGTTTACAGGACTCGTCGACGTGGTTCCTTCCTCCGTATCAACGTCAGCAGCAATGACGATAGGTGCATCAATGGTAAAGCCATTGCGATCTTCGGCTTGTGCAAAGTCAGTGGTATGAGCTTCGCTGGCCAATTGCGTCGGTCCCGTTGCTTGCTTAACTGGCGACCCGATCGTTCGCCTCGGCAGTTCTTCGTCTTCTTCGGATTCCTCACCACCATCATCAGAGAACGAGAGCGACGACAGCTGCCGCACTGGTGCTCTGGCGGCGTGCTGAACCATCGGGTGTGCGGCCTGCGGCCACTCCTCGTCTACGTCCGACTCAACGGGTTCCCCCTCGAAGATCCGTCCGCTCGTGCTGTCATTTCCATCACTCCCATGCACGTTTTCCACACTTGAGAACGACGATATAGTAGCAGCGCTGTTAGGTGGTAGCGAGTGTGGTGTCTGCGGACGGCTCGTAGGTACGAGCGGCTCGTCGTCCTCCGAGTCGTCATCGATCGTGAGGTCGATGCAGTTCGTGCTGACTGTTGCGGCCGGCATTCGAGATGGTGACTGCTGCTGCTGATCTGGTACTGCGTGGAGTCTGCTGCTAGATGCCGACGTTTGCTGCTTGTTCTTCATCTGCGCCTTCCACTCCTGCTTCAATCGCGCCATCACCCTGTTTGCGTGGCTCGGATCCTTCTGTCGCTCGCTCGAGATCCCGTCGCTCCTTCAATACAGAACGTATTGCAGCAAGAAGACCACGAAACGATAGAGGAAGACAAGGCCTAGTGGGATGATATGAGATATGCGGACGTGCTTGCTTGCTGCACGGGGGACGGCGCCGACTCGCTCGCAAGTGCGCTTCAACGGAGGGGATACGAGAAGAAGAGCGACACGGCGCGGCTTCTTGTTTGCAACGTTCCGCTTTGCCAACAACTCCTTCATCCCGCGTCTGCATCGCTACTTCGGGACAGTATACTTTCATAACCGGACGAAGCTTGTTTTCAGTCAAGTCACAGCGATATCACACAACACCGGATAATATAATGTATAGTATACATTACTGTTGCGCTCGCTCGCTCGCGGTACCTTTTCAAAAGGGGGCGATCGTTCCACATGGCGATCGATCGACGTCACTCACTCGCAAACAAGCGCGATCCCCCGCAAGTGCCCGCCCGCCCGCCACAGAGACAAGAAGCCGTAGCTCTACGTGACTTGTCACCATGGCGCCGAACCTCAAGATGATGGGCCTGAGCATCGGCCTCGCCTTCATCTGCAACACCTTCCTCAGCAGCGAGAACTACAGTACGTTACACTCTCCGGCAATCATGGTTGCGTTGTTTAGTTTGACGTTGGATACGAGGCTAACTCGACGCATGTGCTGTCGTTTGCCCTGTGAACAGCGCACACGATCCTTGTGCGCAGCCTGTACGGTATCTCGCAGGTCTTCGTCTTCAGTGCGCTGTTCCTGATCTACAGACGCGCCAAGGTGAGCTGCGGTGCAATGTTGTTGGGCGACTCTGCTGCGAATCTTTAGACTTGACGCTGACGTTTGTGCGTGCATGCGTTTGTATTGTCAGAACAACACGGAGCCTGGTGTGGTCACCGTGAAGGAAGACTTGGGCTTTGGTCAAGTTGGCGAGAAGGACGAGAAGATCACGGTCTCGGAGTACGATATGCGCCAGACCATGATGGAAGTGCAGAAGGTATGATGCCCATACACATGCGCGCAGAACCACATGCTCACAATGCCTGCTGCTGATCTAACGCGGATGCTCTATGATATTATCCTAATTAGATTGCGATTGGCACGGCCATCACGATCTTCATCCACTCCCGTTGGGGCTTCTTCCCGCCGCTGGTCATCCAGACGGTGACGCAGCCGTACAACCTCTTCCAGACGCCGCTCGCGAAGATCACACTGCTCGGTCAGAAGGCCTGGGGTGATATGCGCCGTCCGTGGCAAAACCCGATGGCCATGGGTTCGCAGTGGAACGCCTGGAACGACACGATCCAGACTGCGCTGGGCGGCGAGCCGGTCGTGCGCACGAGCAAGAAGGCGTCCAAGAAGGCCGCCGGTAAGCGCAAGTCCAAGTAAGTCTTGTCTTGTCTTGCGTGTGTGTGTTCGTATGATATACCGAACGTACTTAGAGAATGGATGCTAGTAAAGCGCGCAATACACGGGTAGCAGTATTGCCGATTCTATCACTGCAACGTCCACAGATCTCTTTCTCTCTCTCTCACTCACTCTCTCAGCTATCGTGCGAGCGTGGACGTAGCTCCTCGTAAGGGATCTTCTGGCGCACGCCCCCACTTCGCAGCTGAATATCGTAGCGCTGCAGCGACCGTAGTCGCAATACACGTGCCTTGTACGTCAATGAGCTGTTCATGCGATGGTGCTCCGGTGGTACCCAAAGCACACGGTCGCCTCGCTGGAAGTTGTAAAGCGGTGGCTCGACCGGTTCTTCGTCCAGGGGCAACAGGCGGATGCGCAGCGCCGAGACCGCAAGGAAGAGCGTGCCATTGGCTGCTCTGACGTCGTAGAAGCTCGATTTTTTTATGCGGCGCACGATTTTGCCCTTCAGACGCCGGCGCTTGGCTCGGAAGAGCACGCGGTCGCCTCTCTGGAACACGGGCTGCGAGCCATCGTCATCCGAGAACGACGACGACGGCGAAGATGACGACGACGATGATGATGATGACGAGGGTGACGTCAGCGGCGTGAAGGTGCAGTCGAAGTTCACGCTGTTGTCACGGAAGCCGTCGGCGTGCGGGCGGATCCTCAGCAGCTGCTGGAGTTCAAACACGTGCTGGACGGCGACGGTGTCGTCCTCAACTTGGTTGTCATGAGCCTGAGCCGTGACAAAATCCTGGTACGAGTTGTTGCTCTCACACGCCACCTTGACTCGGATCGGCTCACCGTTCCACCTGATCTCCTTAGCCTCGTCATTGGTTTCGCTTTGGGGGCTGAGCTCGTACGGGAAAGTTGGTAGCGCGGCGTTCGCGTTCGCAAAGTGGGCGACGTAGCTGCGGATGCGCACTTTCTTCGCCGACGGCGTCGCCGTAGCCGTCTTCTTCCTGGAAACGGACTCGACGGCTTGTGGTTTGCTGATGCTGTCGGGAGCTTTGAGTGAAGACAAGTCGAGTTGCGGCAGCTGCATGCCCTGTGCCGTTGCTGTGGCTATTGGCTGGTGCGCAGAGCTTGGGACAGCAGCTTCAGGGTTGTTCAGCGTACCACTCGGCTGAAGCGTGAGAGTCGCCATGGTACCTTCAAGACTGTCAGCTGGCGCGTCTGACGTCCTTCGTTTCCTCGGACTCGTCAGCCTCTGTGGTTGTTGTTGTTGCTGCTGCTGCTGCTTGTGTTTCTTTGAGGTGGACTTTGGTGGGAGCACCCATTCGTCCCAGGGTGCCTCGGAAGTAGCAGCAGATGTGGCAGCAGTGGTGGTACGTTGGTGGATCGTGTGCTCGTCCTGAAGGAAGAAGCGGTCGCAGTTCGGATCGTACACGACGCGGAAGAGCTGCTGGCTGCTGCTACTGCCGTCTCGCGCACCGCTTTCTCGAGCCTAGTTCAGCAAGAATGAGGGATCAATGGACAAGGTCAGTTTCGTGCATTAATGCCACCCGAATACGTAGCAGCCATGGTGCTGAGCTCACCGATTCCTGCATCTTTTGCTTTGGCCGATGCTTGGGATTCGTTTCTGAAGGGTCACCACCACATGTGTCTTCCAAATCAATGCAAACGTTTGCTTGCTTTCTTATTCGTAGCTTAGAATCTCCTCCCATGTATGCATGTCTTTTCTTTCTCTCTTCCTCATCACTTGCTGAGCATTCCTCCTGATTCCTCCCGAATACCGAGCGTGAGATCTCGAAGAGCGTAGGAATCTAAATCCAACTGATGCATGCAGTATCACAACACACCATCTCGCTTTCTTACACAAGCAGCGGACTGCTCACGACCGAGAAGCCCGTGGCGACGCCGCCTTCGTCCGTCCCAGAGAGCTTCGTGCGCAGCAGGTGGCCCGCGTGCTTATTCACGATCTCCTCACCGTCGTCGAAGAGGCTCGTGATGTACATGCCCAGCTCGCTGATCGTACTGCCGGCGGCTGTGATGCTGTTGCGCACGAGCACGGCCGGGTTCTCCCTCGGGAAGATGCGCTCCATGAGGATGTACGACTCGAGCTCCGTGGGGCTGAACGTCTTCATGGCGTCTGCCACTTCGTCGCCGTACAGGTTGTTACCGCCGCCCTCGCGCTGGGGCTTAACGACAAACGCCTTCGGATTCGCAATCGCCATTTGCTTGATCTTATCGGTCTCCGGCGACTCCTTCTCGAGTCCGTAGAGCCCTGCAAAAGATGATTCCAGGAGCACGGCCTCGTCATTCGACACGAAGCGGCGCAGCGCCGAGGGCTCAGCGAGCGCCTGCTGCACTTTCTTGGTGCCCGCAAGGTGGTACGCGATCGACGGACACTTGATCGCAAACGAGCGCTCGATCTTCGTTCGTCCACTCCATTCGACCTCGCTCGGGTAGTCCACGGGTGTGTATCCAGCGCGGAAGTACGCGACCGCGACCTCATGGCCGTCGATCACCAGCGCGCGCTTGGTGTCGTCGTTGAGTGTGGCCTGCGCCTCGACCTCTGCGAGCGTCTTCCGGAGCACCTTGATGCCATGGTGGTCCCACAAGTTGTACTCGAGCCAGCGTTGGTCGATCGCGTTTGCTTCGTTCGGCTGTACCACGAAGACAATGATCGCGCTGCAGTAGAGAAGTAAAAAAGAATCAAAGGCGACGTAAGAGAACCATGAACATGCAGTAAACAGATGCAACAATAGAATGTCACGTACTCCTTGACACCGTAGTGCTTGTGTGCAGCCGCGAGCGCGTCCGGGAGCTCGCGGATCGCGGCATTCGCTGGCAGGCGAGCGCTGAACTCGTCCGCCTTGAGCGCGTAGTAAGACTCGAGTGCCGGGATGTCTTTTCCAACGCGGTTGATGAGGAAGCGGTGGAGGTCGGACACAAGCGAGCTAATGCATGCAAAGGACGACGAGATCGTGTTGAGTTCGACCTGCAGGAGGCGCTGGTGGTCGTTCGAGGTGTCGGCCTGCGGCTCGTGGAGCATGTAGTCGGAGCGGTGGATCCCCAGGTACGCCTTCTGCTGCACGCCCTCGGCCTGCACGAGCTTCGAGAGCTCGAGCAAGCGACCGGTGAACGCGTCCTCTGCAACGACACTGTCGTGACAACAAACAAGTGATTTTCACACGTTAGCCTTGAAACGGACTCGAGCACCACAACCACCGGGATTGAGCAAGAAGCAATGTAAACAAGCGTACGTGGAGACGGTCGAGTGCAGCCATTCGATGTCGCGACTCACGCGGTCCACGAGACGTCCGTACACCGGCGACAGCGCGACGCCGTGCTCAAACTGCGCCTTTGGAAGCTGCACACAGTCACGAACAAGCATCGGCAATTGAAGCCATCAAGACCACATTCATTCTTTCCTCCAAAGCACAAGGCCAAATGTGTATCTTACCTGCACTGGGAAGAGACAGAACGGGATGTGTGTGAAGATGGCGCTGGATGGCGCCTTGTTTGCGGGGTCGCGCCAGCCGACGAGCAGTCCGTGCGCCGCGGCCCAGGAGATCGCGCTCTCCTTGGCGCCTGCGAGCTGCTCACTCGAGAGGCCGATGACCGCACCATTCTCGTCTTTACCCGTGAGCTGCGCGCTGTTGTCGTGCGCGGACGCCACGGCCGCTAGGAGGTCGGCCATCTCTCAGAGGAAGGGTGTGGAGGGCGAGAGTCTGCCTGCGTCTGGAGAGGCGAGAGCGGAAGTGAGCCAAACCAGCCAAAATGGGGGACGGCTACGGATTCGATCGTGTCTGTCGATATCGCTGGTTAAAACAGAAGGATTTGCTAAAACCGGGTACGTAATCCAATACTTCGACGCCACTATCTACTAAAACCGCTTACAAATCAGCGATTCGTAAGCGGCTTTAGTCAGTAATACGGTTTTAACTAACCAAATTGTCAATCGCTCTTGAGCCAAATCCTGCGATGTAGAATAATGATCTCCTCCCTTTATAAACCGCTCGCTCTTTGCTTTTTTTTCATCGCTTCTTGCTTATCACTTTTCGATTTTTGCTTTTTGCATTACGAGCGCGCGCATCTTATCGCACGCTTCATTCCAGACACAACTCCCCAGCAACGCACACCCACGCAACATGTCGAGCCGCGCGCCCACCGCCGCCGCCGCGTCCACCACAATGGCGCCGCCGCAGAATCCGTACGAGTTCACGCGCGAGGATTACAACGCGCTGATCAAGACGACGTCGAACGCGCATATCAGCAAGCGCAGCGAGTACGAGGAGATCGAGCTCATCGAGGACTGCACGCTGTACGACATCTACCGGCAGCCGCGCGCACCGATCACAGACCCACATGCGACCAAGACGCTGCCCGTGCGCGTGCTCAACGCGGAACTCACGTGCCCGGTCTGCCTGGGCGTGATCCGCAGCACGATGGTTGTGATGGAGTGCCTGCACCGCTTCTGCGGCGAGTGCATCCAGAAGTGCCTGCGCCTGGGCAACAAGGAGTGCCCGTCGTGCCGCATTCACATCCCGTCCAAGCGCTCGCTGCGCCGCGACGAGAACTTCGACGCGCTCATCAAGAAGATCTACCCGGATCTGGCCGATTTCGAGCGCAAGGAGGCCAAGCTCATTGAGGAGATCAACCGCTCGCGCCATTTCAACAACGCCTTCACCGAGAGCGCCAAGGTCGGCGCACAGAACCAGGAGAAGATCCGGCGACAGGTACGCGTCCATTCATTTCTATTATGATAACACACGTTTGATAGTCGAACTCACGCGTATATATGGTTCCAGGGTGGTAAGAAGAAGCTTCCAGGCGGCTCGCCATCGCCGTCAACCTCTGCCACCGCCGCTCCGTTGTCGTCCAGCAGCAACGGCAGTGTTGTGAATGGTGGTAGAGAACGCGAAAGGCGCTCTGTGCCGAGCTCGTCGTCCTCGTCGTCGCCCTCGGACTCGACGTCGCACTCCGACGAGGACGACGAGCCGGCGACGAAGCGTGTGCGGTCCTCAACGACCGCCTCTACCACCAGCGGTACTGCGTCCAGAAACACATCAGCGTCGTCGTCCTTATCAGCATCAGCAGCATTAGCAACGAGCGCCACTGGTGCGCCGGTGATCGTAAACATTCGACTAGTGCTGCACCCCGAAGAGCGCTCGAGCGCGCCGAAGCTGCTGACGAGCGTGTTCGCGACGCCCATCCCGCTCAAGATCGTGAGCCTCAAGCGCCAGATCGCGCGCTTCCTCAAGCTCAGCACGGTCGAGAGCATGCACGTGGTGCTCCCCGAGAAGAATTGCGCCAAGAGCGGATTGAGTCGTGCGGCGTCGACCCCCGGTGGGGGTGTCGTGATCCGCAAGGACCTCCTCTTCGACCAGGAGCTCGAGGACTACATGACGATAGAGGATATTTACCAGCAGTACCGCATGGGTACGGACTGGGAGCTGCTGCTTTACTACCACTTCTCAGACGCAATCGTCAACGGTGTCGCGCAGTTCATCACGGCCGGCAGCAACAGCACAAGCAGCAAGTGAACAGGATGGTGGTGATGATGGAGCATGGGGCTTAGGCGGCGCTTACAAGACAGGTTACAAGACGAGAGCGTTGCATGGAGGCTGATTGTAGATTCAAGGCGAAGGCGGTGGTGGTGGTGGTTGTTGTTTATTGTCTCTTATATGCTTGGCATGACGAACCAACGGACAAACAGACTTTATATATTTCGATCGCTTTCTCTCTCTCTCTTCGCCTTTCTAGTAATCAATCATCTCTCTCGATGGCGTCGCTCGTGATGTTAACAAACTCTAGTGTTTGTTGTCCCAGAGCTCCTGGAGGAGCGGGTCGGACGCGCTCAGAGACACTCGCAGTGTACGTGCAAGGCTCTGAAGCTCATTGGCAGCAGTCGAAGAAGACAATGACGACAATTGAAGCCCCCTTTCGAGGCCCCAGAGCGCAAATCGTCTCGAGAAACGACTCCCGAAGCCCCACGCGATCTCTACCTCACTGATCACCGCCAGCAGACTCTGAAGCCAACTGGCGTGATCGTCGCTCACTTCATGACCGCGAAGTGACGTCTCGATGCCTTCCCACCCAGTCGAGAGCGTCTCTGTGTAACTAGCACCAGTACGTGAATTGGCTTCAGCGAGCCTCACCTTTGCTTCCAGCTCGCTCACGCGCTTGTTCAGCGTAGCGATCGCAGCAGCGTCAATTCCGTCATCACGAAGATCGACGAGCTCTCGCAGCACCAGCTGGATCACGAACCGCCGGTGGCACCAGAGCGCTTCGTGTGCAGGGTACGCGACCATGATCTTGGACAGGAGCGCGTACTCTTCCACCACGAGCTGTCTGACGCGTTGCTGATAACAGAGAGACGCATCCTGGTCTGACTCTGGAGCTGCGCCCCACCTGCGTAACAGGACGTTGACCACGTGTTGCCGGTGGTTCCAGCCCGAATGGTCCGTGATGTGCGTCGTGCACCACTGCTGCATGCCTACGAGTTCTCTCTCGAGCGCTGCGAGAGGCAGTTGCGACACGATCCAGTGCCGGAAGCTCCACGCGTGGTAGTTGCGCGGTTTCTGCTCTGCCAGCAAACCACACACGCTCAGCTGCCGCTGGTAGAATGCATTCAGGGATTCAGCATCGCTCTTTAAGCAGGATGCTGGCGATGTCAATAGACGCGTGGCGAGCCACCGGCGGTACGCCCACGTGTCAATGCTCTTCGGGTGCAGCGTGAACACCAGGTCGCAGAAGCGCGTCTCCGCGAGTGCGTCCAACACACCGCGGCACACCAGTTCCTTGCTATTTACCCACCAAGAATACGTGTATGTTAATACCAACAGACAAGCGGCTTATAGTGGCATAGCAAGCGACGAAAGCGCAGCGCACCGAGTGTTCCAGGCCGTGTAGAAGTCTGCGCTGATGAGCAGCACGGCGCGCGTGCAGTCGACCAGCTGCGTCGCGAGCTCGTCGTCGTCGTCACCAGCCAATAGTACTGGGTTGAGCTCGTGGAAGCGCGTGCGCGCTTGTCGAAAGAGCTGCGGACCAGCGCTGAACGCGACACCGAGCTTGTGTTCCTCCAGCACGAAGGCGTTCTCGACCGTGAGCATATCCTCCTCGATACCAAATACGAGGCCGATCTCGTCGCTGTTGTTGGCACGCAGACCACAACAGAGCCGCGTCAGAGCACAGTACAGATACGTGAGCTGTACACAAGACGTGCATGCTTATTGAGAGCACGTACATGAGCGGGTCCTGCGCGAAGAGCGCGCGCAGACGCTCAAAGAGCGCAGGCGGTGTCGTCGTATCTTGCTGCATTTTTGTCCTAAGAATTGACCCGCGACACCACGTCGCACTTTAGCGCATATATAAATTCAAAGAATTAATACTCTACTTTTTTATATGGATAAAACCCCTTGAAAGCTGAGCTTGCGCTGGGTGTGCTGCTTTTGGAATGATTCGTGATATTTCACGAACCAACAGTCAACAGGTTGTCAACTTCCTTCATGCGCGCGTCAGTCTGGAAGTATCAATGTACTGCTTCACCCGCGCACGCTGAACTGCATGTGCATGCACTGGATGAACACCTCCTCCCTGCCCTTCTGGCGTTCGAGGACTTTCTCCACCTTGTTCACCTGGCGCGGGGCGTGCGCCTAGAAGAACACGCGCAACCGCGCCTGGAACTTCCTCAACCGCGCCACTTCCTCGCTCAGTTCGGCTGTTCACGCATGCAGGGAGGTACTGGAACCATTAGTACCATATAATGACAGCGTCATTAACAACACTGTAATGAGGGCTCGTCTGCTGCCCACCTTTCGATGCTCTTGACTCTGCAGCAATAAGACAAGTGAAGCCGAAGCAAATGTGACATACGGATAAGTACACCTGACCGGAATGGAAGTAAGTGTTGAAATGTACTTACTTATATCTGCGCATCCTGACACCGCATGGCATGCTCGTCTACATCCATGTGCGCTTGTCCGATGAGTCGTCCTTCACAGCTCAAGGATCATAGATTCACACGGAATAGAATACGTAGAGCGTTCACGAGCATGCCGAAATGCACGTCGCACTCATCGACGGCTCCGATACGTAGAATCTATGCGGCCTTGTTGTATCCATCGTGCGCTTAAGTATTCGTAGTTACGGGCGACCAAGAGCGCAGCCTCCGCCACCACGCACAGGAGAAGACGCAGAAGAATAACAACAACAGTTTATTACGACGACCTCCGTACGGATTTTGGCTGCCCACCTACACACTCTTTTCTACAATACTACTCACCACCATCGCCACCATGTCGTCGTTTGTTCCGTCGCACTCACCACCATCACCACGCCATACGAGTGAGCGACGCCTTCCTTACTGCTTGCTTGGTTTGTTTTGTGTTCTCTATTGTAACGCGTTCCATTTACGTTCGCGTTGTGGGTTCGCCCGCTCACGCCTCTTTCTCGACTGCCAGCGTGGAAGGTTCCACACCTTTGCCGCCAAAGAGCGTCGGAACGTTCATGATCGCTGCGCCCTCGCTCGAATACTGGAGCAGCGAGGCCTCGAGGTTCTCGAACGGGAACGCGCTCATAGGCTTGAGCGTGAAGAGCTTCTCGTAGTGCACGTCCTTGCCAAAGCAACGCTTGAACTGCGGGAAGACTTTGCCGCCGTTCGCACCGCGCACAAAGTACTCGTCGAGCTTGGACGTGCGCTTGTACTGCTGGATGTGCGTCCAGAGCAGCCGGTCGTTCAGGTGCGTGAGCTTCTCTGTGTTGCGGTGCAGGAAGATCACACGGCCACTCGGGTCGTGCTGCACCATCGTGACGCCACAGAAGAGGTCGTAGTCGGTGTGCTTGGTGCCCGCTGAGCCGGGCGGACGTGGGATCATGTAGAAGTCACTGTTGCTCTTCATCCAGCCGAAGCGGAAGAGGTCCTTGTCGCCCCACACAAGCCGCAGGTCCTCGTGCAGCCGCGGGAGCTTGAAGCCGTAGTACATGACGACATTGAGTGCTGTGAGGTGCTTCTTGCGGTTGATCAGCAGCTGCCCGCTCTCCTGCTCGAACATGTCGACGTAGTCGAGCCCGAAGAATTCCCACACAAAACTGTTCTCGTGGATGTTGAAGATCGTGTTGCCCGGTTTCCAGAAGTCCGGCCAGAACATCGCGCCCGTGTTCACGTACTCCTTCGTGTCGAACAAATACGTCGGGTCGCGCACGGCAAAGTTGTCGGCGTCCAGAAGCAGCACGTTGTCAAACGCACTATAGAAAAGCGCGTGGAGCTTGGTGTAAAAGTGCGTGGCCTCCGGGTCGTCGATCTCGCGCAGGTACACGCCGTACTCGGCCACCATGTGCTTTAGCAGCGGGTGGTTCACATTCGTCTCGTCGCGCTTGTACCACATCTCGATCGGCAGTGTGCACCCAAGCGCGCGCAGCGACTTGACGCTCACAAACGCGCCCAGCAGCAGCTTCTCGTAAATCACGTACACGAGACCGCGTTCGAACGAGAGCTCCTGCTGGCCCACAGATTCGTTCTTGAAACCATCCTCGTCAATCGGCGCCGGCGTGGCCGCGATGCTGTTCTTCTCGCGGAAGACCTGCTGGTTCTTTTCGTACGAGAAGTTCGGGTCGTGCACGTAGTCGATCGAGAGGATGTGGTAGCTCAGGATCGTCTTGAACATATCGCACGAGAACGTCACACCAGGTCGCAGCGAGTCGCAGTGCATGCCCATGACCTTCTTGATCTCGCCCGTCGTCTTGTGCTGCACCTCGCAGTAGCCCGAGATGCCGTTCGGGATCGGATTCGAACAGTTCTGGTCGTTCGCTGACTCGGGCATGCCCTCGGGCGTGCAGTTCATCGTCTGGCGCCACGCGCGGCACTCGTACGCGTCCAGGTCCTGCAGCTCGAGGCGCGCGCGTGGAGTGTTCACTTTCGTCTCGGACGACGTTGAGAAGACGTGTGTGAGCTTCTTGAGCTTTTCGAACACTTGCTCGCTGCGCCAGTTGCCCATGCCGCCAAAGAAGCCTGTCTTCTGCTGCGAGCCGTCGACGTCGCCATTCGAGAGCTGGTTCTGCTGCACCATGCTGCCGAGCATCACGAGGCAAACCATACAGATGAGGAACGCTATGATAAAGAGCGCCCACAACACGTTCCATGTGCGTCGGTCCGCGAGGTTCATCGACGACGTCCGCTGCTTCTTCACCGGCAGCGTGGGTGCCGCCGTCATGAGCTGATCGTTGCTGTCGCTGCGGCTGCGGCGCTTGGTGTACGCCGGGATGGTCTTCTTGCGATTCGACTTGGCGCTCAGCACTATCGGCAGGAACGAGCCTTTCTTCACAGCGCTCGCGCTGCTAGTGCTGTTGTTGCTGAGCTCCGACATGTTGTTGGCTGCTGATTAAACCGCTCTCTTTTGCGCGGCGGCTACTGTTTACCGCACAACACGTGGAAAACTGTCCACGCGGTTGGTTGCCTAGCGTGGGATTGAGACGCAGAGAGGGAGGGGGGGGGGGGGGGGGG
>JAADWP010000533.1:0-20354 GCA_023336215.1 Globisporangium iwayamae
CAGAGGCCGCGCGAGCGGATGCCCTTGGCGCACCCCGGCATGCGGCATATGCGCGACGCCGGTTTCTTCTTCGCGGTCATTGAGCCACTGGCTGAGGCACTAAAACCTGACCCTGAGCCGTAGCTGGTGAGGGAGCTTACGAGCGAGCTGGCCGATGACGACATGTAGGAGGACGACGAGGGTGAAGTGGTTGTCATCATGGTCGGGAGGTTCATGTAGAAACTGCTGCTGGGCTTCGTATCGGGCGAAGTGGTCGAGTAGAAACTGCTGGAGCTCGTCGTGGCCATCGAGTAGGAGGACGATGACGGGGTTGCGTGGTGATGTGGGTAGTTACTGGTGCTGATTGTGAACTGGGACGGGTGGGCTTGGTACGAACTCTGGGCGTACTGCTGGTTGAGAAACACGTGCTGCTGCTGGTTATCCTGCTGGAGCACCTCGCGCAGGATGCTAGCGTCCGTGTACTCGTCCGTACTCAGACTGCTAGGGCTGGCGCTATTGCTGCTGAACAGCGTACTCGCCTGGGACTCGTGCTGTTGCTGCTGAGGCCAGGAATCCTGCTGCTGCTGCTGGCTCATCGGGTGCGCCGCATAGCGAACAGGCGAGCTGGATGAGGGGTCATCGTATATTGCTGACGAAGGCGAGTATGCGAATGAGCCGTTCGTAGTCGTCGTCTGCAGGTACGACCCATGGTTCTCGTGGTCGTGATGTTGCTGCTGCTGATATCGCTGGTCATAACGACTGTGATCGTGTGTGGTAGGGTACCGGTCGCCGTAAGCGAGCGCTTGCGAGTCGTTCAGCCTTGTCGCGCCTGACGCGGCCGAGGCCACCACGCGCGACGCGAAGGACTCGCGCAGGCGCTGCATGTCCGCCGTGGTGAGTGTCGTCGGCGGGGCGTCTAGTGTGAACACGGGCTGCTGGTCGTTGAGGGGGCTGGTTGTGTCGTAGCGCTGATGCTGCTGGTAGCTGCTCATGAGCATCGTCTCCACAGTATGGACACAAAAGGCTTGATGGCTCTCGCTCGCTCGCCGCCTTAATGTATTAGGCGACTGCGGTGGACAGGCTGGTGAGCTTGTTGCTGCTGCTGTTGTTTTGCAATAGACAGACCCACTTGCGGAGGGCAAGCAAGCAAGTGTGTCGTGGGCTGGATTTTCACAAGTGAGACTCCACTAGCTGACCGACCGACCGGCTGACTGACCGACTGACTGACGGACTGAGTGTCAGAGAGAGAGGCGAAGGAACGGAGGGAGCTGCTCCGAACATTGATTGACTCGCTGCTCACCAGCAGGCGAAGAGCGAAAACCAGGGAGGAGCATAGTGGACGCCAGGTCAGCGGGTCGTTGACGACGCTCTGCTCCGGATCTCTCGAAGGAGAAGCATTGAATTGAGCAGTCGACTCGCTCGCTGCCATTTATTTGATACTTGCTCGGTTGTTGAGGCATCAGACGCTCTCCTGCTGTCCAGCAGGTGGCCAGCGCCAGAACAGCCCGCCATCTTTTGGCTGTGTTGCTGGGCAGCAACAGACAGAGACCAGTCAGCGGGGGAAGATCAAGCAGCTGCTGCAGCTTTGCGAGCTGACGATGCCGTGGGGGAAAGAAGAAGGCCAGATGAACAGCGCAAAGTACAATTACTGGTATATTTGATCCTGCTATTATTAATATTTCTGATTTAGAATTTTTTGCGAATTCATCATCAACATCATATAAATTTTAATACCTGCTGTATCTGATATCCTCTACCAGTTGGGTGAAAAATGAAAACAAGTTGCCGGATTATCAAGCGACGCGAATGAACGAGCGTTAGGCGAGATATGCAATCGCTTTAGTACGAGAACTTTTTCTCGCACGCCTGAGTTTCCTGCGCGCCGTTTACAACGCCGAGCGACATTCCAGCATTTCAGTAATTCAGCATTTCAGTAGGCATGCAGGTTTACTACTCGATTTCTCCGATAACGAGCGCAGCTTCCCACTGCGCACGCAGCGAGCAAACGAAGCGGAGGCTGTACAAAATATAGCTATAGCTCCAGCTATGTTTTGCGGAATTATACAACGTCCGATCAAGAAAACGCTGATTTTTTTCTGGCTGCGTATCGAATTGTCAGACTCCAGACTCTTGCAATCCTGCATAGCGAGATCGTCCAGCTGAAGAGAAAAGACTCAACAGTGGTCCGCTCATAGCTTGAACAATCGTTTCAGCCAAATTCAAAATGTGCAACAGATCTGTTCGTACAAAAGCCTTTTTACATAAAGTAAATGCTGAGCTATGGGTTTCTGTAGTTTGCATCAGTAGAATACCTTCATATGCTATTCAGGTGCACGCATACCTATATTGAAGGGTATACTTGCTAGCCTGCACGCTGCGTTTCTCTCCACCTGTTGCGCAGCTCGCGCCGTCGCTACACGTGAGCCACACACTTATAAAGTGTCAACGCTCGTCAGTGTTTCACATGGCTCGCAATACAAATTCCCACAGAGAACACCAAATGCAACGCAACAAGCAAAAAAAATACTCGAGTCCAGATGGAGAATAATGAATAAATCTTCCATGGCGGGTTTACGATCGGTGGGTCCAAAAGCTGCAATCGAACGGCCCAACATCCGAAATCGCTTTATGACGACTGAGAGCTCACGAGCGATTTTCGGAGAGGGGACGCGCGCCGGCTCATGTAAACTCTTGATGCTGGCCATTCGTTTTTTTAGTTTGGTTTAGTTTAGGTCCAAAGGCGGTCGTATCATCGATGAGAATGGAGACTATTCTCCACACCGGAGCTCAAAGTCAGCCTCACGTTTTTGTTTTGCACTCAGCGTCTCTCCTAGACACTATTCTCTGTAACAACGATGGACCATACCTTTTGCGCAAAAGTCTGCCCTATCCAAGGCATGTTCGAACCTTTGGAGCTGTTTTTCACAACGAAATGGCACAAGCTGAGCTCCAGCCTCATTCTCCTGCTCCGAATACTCTTACAGAGCTCCTCACGCCCTCAATTCGCTCCCCCTGGAACTAAAAAGACAGGCTGCGATGCGTTTCTATAGACGCACTCAGTACGACGAGCACCGATCCCTTCCTCCATTCGATCCCTCGGATCAATTCGTCCGCCTTTCGGCCTGGGTACTCTGGTGCATCCACAAACGACCTCCTCGATGCATTTATGTGACCAGCCCGACGACCGCAATCCTCTGAGAGCCTGATCACGCCCGTCGCCTCTGTCCGAGGCCGCTCTCAGCACCGCACACGGCGAGCCAGTGGTATTTGGTATCTTAGCAGCACAACTGTCCTCGTCTGAACTGGTTGTTTGTCCGAAGCTCCTCTCAAGATGGTGAGCCATCTCACGACGAGACCTGCAACGGCGGGATGTAAAAGTACCTCAAGGTATGGATGAGAAGGATGAACTACACGTGCGAAACTGTAGTGCAATGATCGATTGATTTGACCGCCGGCGACAGACGAAATGTCTGGATCCAGATCAGAGGTTTCAATATTATCGGAGGGCTTCTTGTGGCTCAAAGCTCTATAGCGCGAGCGGTGCGGCAACCAAGATCTGGTTTTCCAAACGGTATCTACGACCACCACTACGGTTGTACTTATGGTCAGATATGGCTCCGGTTCGAGACCTCGAACCTGGTCACTCGATCCACTATGAGCCAGCCCTCGAGTCTGTCTCTCAGATACTGACTGCTGCAAAGGAGAAGACCCTCCCTGAGCGCGGCCTTATAGGATTTGTGCGTGATCCCAAGAAGAACGCACTGGTCGGAATGGCACGTGCGCTAAACAGCTAGTCAAGAATGAATCCGTTGACGTCCAGTGACGCGTTTCAGTAGCCAGGCCACTTCGTGTGTGAGTGGTTTCTGATCTCTGACTCGCAAGCTCAGGTCTACCAGACCAGAGCTGCATTTCCGGTCGATCGATGGCTAGATATTGAACCTACATGTACCCACCTCTGCTCCTTTCGTGGCAGTTGCGTCAGCGATTCGTCTTCGATGGCGCCGGCAGTGCGCTATCCTAATATTGTTAAAGCGTGGCTTTTTGATCGCATTCTGGTTGTGTGGATCTATGAAAATTTCTCCCTCTATCCTCTACCACAGCTCCTAATCAACAGATCACTGTAAGTGGGCGTGTCGGACCTGTAGTGCCACCAAGGATCATCTGGAAGTTATGGAGAGCGTGCTTCATGCTGCACGCTTCCGTGGAGCTTCAGGAGCCTCCAGCACAGTTAGTTGGAAAAATTACGGCTTGAAAATAACATTTTGGTTGAGGCGGTGGAGGCTCTCTAAGCTCCTAAAGTCGCCTGCATATTATTTGACACCTATCTCCATTGCACTCACTTTGCTGTACTTCGCGTTGGACAAGACGCGCCCACGAACGTTCTCCGTTCTGCTTTTGGAATGACGTTCGTCCGCGATCAGCACTGAACGACAATGCCTTCTGTAAAAAATGCTTGGTCCTGAACCGGGCCGAGCTGGTGGCCGCTTTAGCCTCGAGTTGGCCCTGCGCGCTGATACCCCGACGCCAGCTCACATGATATGATCGACTCTCCATGACATTGAGTCCTGCTCACAGATTGCGGACGTAGGACTGGACGTCTACCGCGTAGGTTGTTGCGAGCTTAGACGGAGATGACACTAGGGATGAAGAAGTCTAGGTCGCGAACATGCTATAGTGCAGGCGACAGAGTCCCTTGATCTGGCAGTTCTTGGCGCAATCCAGTACTTTGCAGCACCGCGCACCGCCGTGCACGATGCAGTGGCCGCTGCCCTGGTCGCTGATATCGTAGCTGGGCATGAGGCAGGTGCGCGACGCCGCGGGCTTCTTCTTGTTGCTGTCGATGCCACTGGCTGAGCATGAAGCGCTGACACTAGTGCCAGAGTCGTAGCTGTAGCCGGTGAGGGAGCTCACAGTCAAGCTTGCTGATGATGAGGACGGCGATGTCATGGTATCGGTGCTGGTGCGTACATTGGGCTTCGCATCGGACTCCGTCAAATAAAAACTGCTGAAGCTTGTAGCCATGGTGTAGGGGGACGGCAGCATCTCGGGCGACGAGGCGTATGAATAGCTGCTGCTGCTGCTGCTGCTGGGATTGCTGGTCGTAAACTCCTGATGGGGTCGCTGGTACTGCTGGGGCTGATACGCGTTGTGTCGCTGATAATAAGGCTGGAAGTCTTCCAGCACGCTGATGCTGAGGGCCAACCTTCTGCTGCTGCTGCTGGTTGTCCTACAGCACCTCGCACAGGATGATGACGATGGTGAGTTCGTCGCCGATCATGCTTGTGCTCTCATCAGCCGTGCTGCCAATCGACATCGCGCCGCTTGTATGGATCTCGAGGGTGTCGCCGAAAGCGTCCGTATTCGCTATTGCGGCACCATGCGGAGGCCAGGAGCACATGTCCCCGTGCTGCTGGCTCATCGGGCGCACTGGAAAGCGAGCTGATGGGTCGAATCTTCCCTGTTGCTGATGCTGTGGTTGTGATGGCGAGTACGTGAGCGAGCCGCCTGCTGCTGTTGTCTGTGGAAACAATCTGTGGCTCTTATGGCGCCATCGCTGGTCGTACGATGCGTGTTGGCACAGCGCGTCGCCACTGGCACCCTGATCGCAGTATGTGAGCTCCTGTGGTGCGCTGTGGTTTGTCGCCATCGCCGCCGCAATGCGTGAGGCGTACGACTCGCGTAGGTGCTGCGTGGTGGCCGTAGTGAACGTCGCTGGCCTGGGCGCCGAGAAGAGGTCGTGCTGCTATTGCTGTGGGTGGGTGGCGATGTCCTGGCTCAAGACCTGCTGCTGGTAGCGAATGAGCATCGTCTTACTTGGTGAGATGAGGTGAAGAATGACTGAACTGGGCAGACCGACTGCTGTGAGTGAATGTGAGATGGATTTGCCCAAGTGCAACTCAAAGTGCGAGAGGTGAAGGAACAGAGGGAGCGAATTGCTTGCTTCTCAGGGCGTTAGGAGAGCGCCAGCGAGTGCGTTGAGGAGACTGCTTGCTGTCGAGATCTCCAAAAGAAAGAGCGATCGAGCCGGCGTGTGTGGGCTGTTGTTATTCTTGAGTCTGAGAAGCTTCCTCTCTCACTGTTGTCCAGCCAGCCGTCGACATCGTATGGCTGTGTCTGTCAGGCGTGTTGCTTGGCAGCAGACCCAGACAAACAGCAGGCAGGACTGTTAGGCCGAGTGATGGCTGGGCTGCAAGAGACCAGTCAGTCAGTGCGAGTCCACAATGCCGTGCAATCAGCTCAGCTTGGTCCGTTTTATCCTGTTCAGCTATGTGTGTGTGTGGACGAAGTGAGCAGCTCCAACACAAACCGCCGACGGCGGTCATCAAAATGTGACGGCATTTCTATAGAAAAGCCCTGAGCAGATAGATGGACTCCGACCCGTGCAGCCAACCAAATAAATGCCTGGAAACACGGTGCGGACGTCTCGAGCGACAAGATCAAAAAAGCTAGTTTGACGGACTTGATTTGATGAAATCTGGTGGTCATTGTGTCGATGAAACTCGTGCAAATGGCGCAAATGGACAGATACCTCGCTCGCGGATTGCTTTTCACGACGTTATGGCTCCGAGTCAACCTCCGAGCTGAGCTGACGGTTTCTCTTCTCTATCAGAGGCAGGCCGTCCGCGTTCGTTCGCTGTGCGCTGCGCTTGCAGCAGCTCGGTGGCATTGTATATAAGGGATCAGACACTGCATACTTTATTCAAGCAAAAAAAGATTTACTGTAGGGTAAGTACTTTATTTTGGATTGCCCATCACTCTGCTCACTTAACGCTTGTATGACTGCAGTACCGTGTTTGGAACGACGATCGACATAAAAAGTAGGAGTTAGACCTTCCATTGTTTTAGCTGAAAACACGCTAATTCGCAACATAAATAACAACACAAACACAAAGAGCCGTGTGAGGCAACGCAAGAAGCCGAGCTTGCGCGGCAAAATGGAATTTGTCATTGGTCAGATGCCTACTGGTTAGAATCGAAAAAGACATTTTTTCTTAGACCTTATGAAGTCATGATTAGAAGGATCACTACTGTCCCGAATCCGGAATGAATAATAAAATCAAGTAAGTTCAGTTATCCCGGATTAGGTCACGGAATTGTCAATACATCTAATTCGCATCTAGGGGTAGGTATTCCGGAACTCATCCGGAATCAGTAAATTACTGTACAGGGAGTCAAAAAAATTACCTTCTTTTGTCTCACCTCACAGTGTGACAAAATAGGGTAAACGCTGTGCGAGCGTGCAGCAAATTCGTTTTGCTTGTTTCCACTATGGTGCCATTGAACGTCTTCTTTTTTCATCAAACATGAAGTGGCCCACATCGCGTGCAACGTGGTCAGATGTGGACCACATACGCAAAACGAACGTGTTCAGACCGGCACGAAAGCAAATCAAAAAAAAGCGCCACGCCCAGGAAGACAGCGATCGATCACCATGACGGCGGCAGCCGTGAGGAGCTCTCCGTGGCCAAAGCCACCGCTTCTTACACTGATGCTTACACTGCTTGTTCTACTGCTAGCGCTAACACCAGCGGTGGCCATGAAGCAGTCGTGGTCTTTCGAGACGGAGGACCGCGAGCAGTTCCTCATCGAGCGCTTCGGCTTCGGCCGTGCGGGCCACATGGACGTGCGCGTGCGCGACGTCACCTTCTCCGTCACGGGCATCCCGCTGGATGACAGCTCGAAGAAGCAGGTGCACGTCGGACTGCTCTTCATCCACGTACGTACCAGCACATCACAGTGTGTGTGTGTGCGTCTGGGTAGTAGCGCTCGTATGTGTCTGATTGAAGCGAAATGGTTTGCTATTGTTGTAGGAAGATGCGCTCTGGGACACGATGCAGTACCTGCAGGACGCGCGCGATGACGGCTTCGAGCGTTACTGCGTGCTGCAGAACCGCTCGAGCGACGTCTGGATCGACTTTGCCAACGCCGCGACTTGGTACTGAAGCGCTCATTGCAATCATCATTGTGGATCCACTCTCCATGACTCTCCTTTCTAATGCTGCTGCCGAATAAACATGCATACGTATCTATATAGGAACCTGAGCCGCGCGACCACTGGTGGTGCCGCTGAGACCGACGAGGCCGCGCTCACGCCGGGCTTCTACTACCTCTTCTTCGCGCACTGCACGCCCGACTTGCAGATCTCCTTCCACGTACGTGGCGGTCGGCCTTTCGTATACATCATGTATACGCACGACAACCGTTCGCATTAGTGACTGCATTCTAATCGTATCTCTATGCTGCTGCAGATGGAAGCGGAGTTCAAGAACGGCGCGCTGAACTACCTCTCGGCGGGGGACTCGCCGCTGCCCAGTGTCTACCTCTTCATGAGCTTCGCGTTCCTCTTTGCCGCGGCGCTCTGGCTGCGGTATCTGCGCGCCAACACGATCCATGTGCGTGTATTACTATATACACTACACTGCATGTATACCTACCTAGAAAACTGATGCTCACCGCCCTGAAAAACCTACATCACTCCTACAGATTCACAGCGTTCACCACGTGATGACCGTGCTCGTGGTGTTCAAGACCGTGTCACTCTTCGCCGAGTCCATGCGGTTCTACTATATGAAGACTCACGGCGACACGCTCACTGGCTGGACAGCCGTATACTACGTCTTCGTGTTCCTCAAGGGCGTGACGCTCTTCGCGGTCCTCGTGCTCATCGGCACGGGCTGGTCGTTGCTCAAGCCGCACCTGTCGAACCGCGACAAGTCGGTCATCTCGGTCGTGCTCGCACTCCAGGTGCTGAGCAACACGGCCATGATCGCGCTCGAGGAGAGCGCCGTGGGCACGCGCTCTTGGGTCACATGGCGCGATTTGCTGCACCTACTCGACCTCCTCTGCTGCTTCGCGATCCTGCTGCCGATCGTCTGGTCCATCAAGACATTGCGCCAGTCGGCGTTCACGGACGGCAAGGCGCACATGAACCTGCAGAAGCTCACGCAATTCCGCTCCTTCTACCTGAGCGTCGTCACGTACATATACTTTACGCGCATCGCGCTCTTCCTGCTCACGGCCTCGCTGCCCTACGACGCCACGTGGGTTGCCGTGCTTCTGGGTGAGGCCGCGTCTGTGGCGTTCTTCACGATCACAGGCTACCGCTTCCGGCCGGTCATGCAGAACCCGTACCTGGAGGTGGCCACGCACCACATTGAGGCACTCGACGAGTTCTCGATCAACGACAGTGACGACGACCTCGAGATTCAGCAGAGCTCAACGGTGCCACTTCAGCGGAGAAGCGACGCGCTCAAGTTCAACGCCTCGTATCGGAATGGGCTCTAAGTTGTAAGCTCGGAGGTTGGACCTCGTGAGATTGTGAAACCTGAGCTTGTGACACTGTGCGCTTGCCTGATTATGTGGGCCGAATTTGGCTGTCGTAGGGTTTTGAGGGATGGTGGAGAGATAGAAGGCGAATAGATGTTGGATTCTGCATCTGGCTGGGACGCTCGTGCGTTTGTTCGTCCACTTGTCCATTGGACTTGCGACTGATGATCGAGATGCTCGTACACTTCATAGCTGCAGTACTGAAGCAACGAGCTGCTCGCCATCCAACGTCGTTTGACCACCCGACGCAACGAGGACACCAAGGCCGTGCTCCTCAACTACGACAAGTGGAAGGACGCCAAGAACATGGAGGTCTTCCTGTGCGAGCACGGCGTCTTGGGCGCCCATCCAAGGCTGCTGTCATCAGACTGGAGCCAGCGAGTCTGTTGTTGGGCGACGTCTGCAGAACCGCACTCACAGGGACCTCAATGTCTTTAAGCATGGTGTACAGCACTCAGGGAGTCGCTCGAGCGAACAGGGGCCGAACCTTCGTCGCATTGGCACTGAGCTCAGCTGGTGCATGCATGCACACTCAGGCTCTTGGAATGAGCTTCTCTTGGATGGATGTTCTGCTGGTGGTGGTTTTGTAAACCCAACGGTTAATGACTGACCACGAAGTCGCCGACACGTCGAAAGCGGGTTTTTTATTCCGACGTGGCTACGAATCGCCATACAATTTGGCGTTTTGTATATGGCTTCTCAGCGTCACGTCTTTTTTGCACGTCGGGCCCAAGAATTGTCCCAGTCTTTCTATTCAGCCTCTTCCGTTTTGGAAGTGGGTTTTTCCCAGCAAACCATACTTCGATTTGGCTCGAACTTTCTATTTGAACGATTCTGCGATTTTGTTGACAAGCATCATCAAGAGAACGAAGCAGGCGAGAGCGCGTGTGTGAGTGAGAGCGCGCTCACTGCACAGGTGCGCGCGCGAAAGAAAGAGAAAGAAGCCAGCGCTGCTCAGCATGGCGACTGCGGCGACGATCGAGCGCGCCGAACTGCTCAAGCTCAAGGGTAACCAGTGCTTCCAGAAGAGCAAGTTCAACGCCGCCATCGACATGTACACAGAGGCCATCGTACGTCGTTCTCGATATATATATATGTGGGTGTGGGTGTGGGTGCCCGCTAAAGCGGCGACTGGCAGCCACGCGCCGTTGACTGCTGGCGCTTTCTGTATGAAGAAAATGGCTGGTTGTGCTGATGAGCTGTGGCGCTCACACTGCTTTCCCACAGGTGCTGGACCCGTCGCAGTCGACGTACTACTCAAACCGCGCGCTCTGCCATAGTAAAGTGCGTTCGGCTTTGACGTCTGTCTCCTGCATGGGATGGCCCCAGCATCGCACGATTAACGCTTGCGTCTGTGGTGTCGTTGTGCGTCATATGCTGGGTGGTCGGTTGTATAGCTGGAGCATTGGGCGTCGTGTCGAGACGACTGCGTGCAGGCGCTCAAGTGCGACGCGCTGAACGCTAAGGCGAGCTACCTGCTAGGCACGAGCCACATGCACCTGCGGTGCTTCGAGGACTCGTTCGAGGCCTTTCGTAGGGCGCTCTCGAGCGCTGAGAAGACCAACAAGTCCAAGTCCTTCCAGCAGGAGATCGTCGTGGAGCTGCGCCGTGCCAAGAAGTCCCAGTGGCAGTACGACCAAACGGTGCGTATCACGCACCACGAGGCCATGAAAGCGCAGCTTGCCGAGCTCTTTCACGCCGGTCACAAGATGCAGGACCCCTCGACTTCTTCACACAATAGCAGCAACAACAACCTGGACGCGCTCATGGCGTACATGGAGAGCCTGTCGATCAAACACGAGCGCGATCATCTGTACCCGGGCGAGATCCCCGAGTACTTTGTCTGCCCCGTGAGCATGGAGATCATGGTGGATCCCGTGAGCACCCCAAACGGTGTCTCGTACGTTTGTTTGCTTTGTTGTTGCTGAGCCATTGCTATATTAGTAGCTACCATATGTATAGGTCAACTAGGGTTTTGTACTAAACTTGCGGCGTTGCTAACTTGTATACTTGTGTGAGCAGCTACGAGCGCAAGTGCATCGAGGAGCACCTGCGCAAGAACGGCCCCGTGGACCCGCTCACGCGCAAGAAGCTTACGCTGGAGATGCTGCGGCCGAACGCGGCACTGCGGTCGGCCATCCAGGACTTTCTGGAGAAGAACCCGTGGGCCTTCGAGCATTAGTCAGCCTTTGGTTGGACGGATGGAGCTCTTCGCTTCCGTGGTTGCTTGGCTACCTGCGCAGTGAACAGAGAGAAAAAGAGAAAGAGAGAGAGACGAAGACAAGCGATAGTTCTATAGGCGGCGCTAACTTATCCCCACGATACGCTTCTCTATTGCCCATACATAGAATTGCGAGCGAAGCAAGTGAAGCCATTTCTTTCTTTGGTGGGCATTCTCGAATATTCATTCGCTGTCGATTTCGCCAATTCGGCGTTCGGTTCTCAGAACTGAAAATGCGAGCGTTTAACGACATCGGTTTGGAGAGGGATTACGCAACGTTACTCTCCGAAATCTTCCAACAGATACACTACGAGATCGACGACGGTTGGGCTCCATGACTGCTGTTACTGCTACTGCTGTGACTGCGACGCCTCAGCATGGGGAGGATGCACCCCTCCTGCACGTGCTCCACATTAACGTCGCGCTCGTGGAGCTCCTACCGCTCACAGACGCCGTGAGGCTGCTGAGCGTCTGTCGCGCGTTGCTCAATGATGCCGTGCTGGCGAACCACGCGCTGCGCGCCAACGCGAGCACAAACCACGGAGGTGCTGGCTGCAGCAACGACTGGTACGCTTTACGACCCACACTATCGCTCTTCGACGGCCGTGAGTGGGCTTTCTGTGGTGGTAGCTTGGATTCCAGCTGCGCTGTGTCTTCTTACGATCCTGGCTCGAATAGCTTCAAGAGCAAGATGACTACGAGCACTACAGGTGGTACCATACCCAGCGCTGGGAAGAAGCATCAGCACCTGTTTGCAATTCAGAGCCTGTCGATCATGGGCTTTGTGGCGCAACGGCTGTACAAGTGGAGCTTCTCGTCAGTCTCGCTGCGCTGCCGCGTGGAGGAGTGGGAGTTCTGGCAACGCGTGCACGACACGCGCTTCATGTGTCGGCCGCTCATCGTACCGTTACGATCCCCATCTCCTGGCAAGCAAGCTCTTTTGTCTCAGCAGCAGCGCTGGTGGCTTTCCGATCGAGACGCACTGCGAGCAGCGCTGAACACAGTACACCCAGGTTTCGGCGACGGCTTTCTGTCACACTCGGCACCAGCGAACGAGATTCCGAGCCAAATGAGTATGAGGAGGCCCAATGACCTGCTCGGATACCACTGGGACGCGATCACCGTCTCCACATCAGTGGATAGTCCTTTTTCGGCCTCGTGCGCGCTCTGCGACTGGCGCGAGCGCGTGATCCGCGAGTATACAGCACGCAGTCCGGCGATGCTCTCGCTCGGCACGACGCAGATCCAGCACCTGCACCTGGAGGAAGATGCGATCTTGCGTCAGATCCTGGGCTCTGAGGCGCAACTGCCCGAATGGCTCCAAGGTGTCGCTGGCCAAATGGATGAAAGTCAACAGACGCTGGCCGAGTGGCTCTACTGCGCGCTCTGCCGCTACCACCGGCGGCAGTGCGAGACGTTCTACCAGCCACTCAAGCAACTCTTCGTGCAGCTAGGCTTCTCGTTTGTTGGTGCTGTGGACGTGGACTGGATGTGTGATGACAATTACGACGGTGATGGTGAAGGGCAGCCCACGCAATTGCTGGCAGGGATCTCGCAGTCCGGGTTCCTCTGCGGACTCTATCGCATGGATCTTGTTGGTGGGCGCTAAGACAATTCCCATAGTGCAGCGCAGCAAGTAGAGGCTTGGGGCAATCAGAACTCACGAGCTCGCGTTCACAGAGACTATAAAGGCTACTACTGTATTTTATGTGGTTTCTTAAAGCGTTCAGGCATAATTCACGTACACAATTGCTGATTCGTCATGCACTCACTCAGAATACACGCACGCATGCCTTTGTTTTGCGTTAGAGCTCCACGCCACCCTCCCAGTCGAGCACCTCGGTCCGCTGGAAGACGAGGCGGATGGGCGTCTGCATGCGCAACTCCGTGAAGTACTTGGTGAGTGCCGAGCCCGGGTCGCGCGCCGTATCAAAGCCCAGGTCCGAGACCTTGGTGTCGCCGATCTTGATCAGGATGTCGCCCACGCGCACTTCGTGGAAGCTGCGGCACGTGCCGCGGTCCGTGTTGAGTAGCATGCGCAAAAACATCTCACTCTTGTACTCGCCGTGCTCCTCCGAGTACACGCGCTGGAACGAGAAGCCGAACTCGCCCGTGCGCCACACGATCTCGTAGAACGCGTACTCGTCCAGCGGGAACGTGATGGGGCCGCTCGAGAGGCCTGAGAGCACCGCGATCTGCGGCGGCAGCTGGCGACGCAGCTCCTGCGGCTCTCGATGGCGCAGGTGGCGCGCATTCTGGCTGCCCAGCGTCGAGCGGGACGGCGGTGGAGGCAGGTGGCTCCTTGAAGTATGCGTAGTCGACGGTGCAGGCGGCACGAGTGGCGCTCGTGGACGAGTCACGCTGGGCCGACCGATAGTCGTGCTCGGAGGTCGCTGGAACGCAGCTGACGAGCGCGAAGGCATCATGGACGATGTTGGCAGCGCACGCGGCTCAGAAGCAGGCTGGAGACGAGGCGGAGAAGGGGGTGATGCTGGGGGTGATGGAGAAAGCACCGATGGTGCAAGTGGTGGCGGTGACAGCTCGGCCTTCGAAACCACAGCTTCGGGCGAGCTCAACGCCTGGATTGCAGCGTTGATGCGAGACCGCAGATCTGGTCGTGCTGGCGAAGCAGTTCGGCTGCCTAAGTACGCTGACGACGGCGGTGGTGCCTGAGTTTGAGCAGAAGCAGGTTTCATCACTGGTGAGAGCTGCTGGTTGGAGCTCACCTCCGGAGCCGCTTCTTTTGACTTTAGGGACAACTTGTGATTGGACGGCGCAACGTTCTCTGAGTTGTTGTCCTTCTGGTTTGAAGGAGACATGGGTCGCTTCTCATGTTTGAAGACGGTCGTCTCCTCTGGCATCTCTTCTTTTAGCGGGGATAGCTTCTGGTTCGGCATGGTTGGACTGTTTCGTCCGTCGATATCCTCTTCTTCTTCATCCTTCTCCTCAATATCCCAGATCAAAGCAGCCTTCGGAGTCTGCTGCTTGGGTGTGACGGCGTCGTTCGAGGACGAAATAATCGCCTCTTCGTCTGTCTCGTCCCAAATGGACAGGAAGAACTTATTTGATGGCGACACGCTCGGCTTCAGGAATAAGCTCTGGTCGTATTCGCTGGTCACAAGAGGCGGGCGCACGTTGACCGGGATCGGCGCTGGCGTTGGTGCTTCAGGCACAACGCTCATGGACTGGGGAGACGTGTGGCGTTGTGGTGGCTCCTCGGTCACCGAAGCTCGTCCGGATGAGCCCGATCCGCCCGACGAAGGCGAGGTCGGAGGCGTCTTGTAGTCGTCCTCGTCACTGCTGAGCTCTCGCTTCACGTTATTCCTCTCTACTTGCTCCTTGGAGGCATCAACCTTGTTTTGAAACATCTCGTCAGCTGCAGAACTGCGGCGACGAATAGGGGCCTCTTCGAACGCAGACGCCTGGATCGCAGACTTTGGTGGTGGAGCGAAAGTCGAGCTGCCAATTCGACGCATCCGACTAGTGGGGGAAGCAGGGACACCATACTTGACCTGCTCGAACACGTTGACGTCAATCTCAGACTTTGGCGGAGCCGGCAGCGAGCCTCGGCGCGTGCGCTCCTGTCGTTCAGTGGGCTGCTGCTCCGCGGCGTCATGCGACAGCGCTCCCTTCTGTCTCTCCTGGCGCAACAGCTCACGACGCGATTCTTCTTTTTCACGCTGGCGCGCCTTCGCCTTCTCCGCTTCACGCGCGCGGTCTGCTTCGTACTGCACTCTCATTCGCTCCTCTTCTTCATCATCCGGATCTCCTGCGAAGCGGACACGCGAGCTCGGCGGAGGCTGCATAGCTGATCGCATCGCGGACGCTGGCGGCTCCTTTGTTCGGTCGTGATGGTGGTGGCGGTGCAGGCGATCGGCTTCGCTAGCTCCGCCTGCTTGAGCCGACGGTACTGGAACTTGCATTGGCGACGGCGGAGCAAACCGATGTCCTGGCGCTTGCGAAGTCGGCTGGTGCGACGACTTCTGCGACGTCGAGTACACGAGGAAAGGCGCAGCCGAGGACAGTGGCGTACCCTGGTAGTCCGCAGTCGTGGTGGTACGCGAAGCGCTCTTGTACTGGAGCTCTGGAGGGTATTGCTGGCGGTGAGACGCACTCGGTCGGGAGCTTCGCCCTGGCACTTCTCTCACAGATTCAGGCACAGACTGGCGACTTGGACGCGTGCTCGCTGTTGGCGGCGCAGCTGCTCGGTCTCGGTGCTGTGACGGCTGTGGCTGGTGGTGATGGTGACGTTGGCTGGTGGCGTTATGGTCGACGAACCCGCCGCGGTACGTGCTCGGTGGTTGTGGCGGGTAGACGCCCATGTACCCGCTCGTGGTTGAGCTTGGCGGTGGCTGCGGCACGTACTGCTGCTGCTGCAACGAAAAGTCCTCGAGCTTGACCGACTTGACTGCTGGTGCTGGCGTGCGCGCCTTCGTGCTCGTGTAGTTGGGTGGGTAGTAGCGCGAGCTCCCGGGTGTAGCGCTCCGCACCGCGTGCTGCTGCGCGAGTCGGTGCTGCGCGCGCTCGAGCTTCATGCGGATCGCGTCCATCATGCTGCGCTCCGCTGTGAGCGGTCCCTGTGACACGGGTGGCGCCTCATAACGACTGCTCCTCGATGTGCTCGGCGGCTGCTGGTGATGGTGGTGGCGGCTCCGACTGCTACTCGCTTCAGGCATTCGGTGCGTGGTCGACGGCGGTGGCCCCGCTCGTGCACTTTGCTGGTAATGTTGGTTGCGATTGCTCGCAACTGGCGCCATCGAAGGCACTGGTTCCGCGCGATTCTCCTGCATCGCGCTTCCTTAACAGAATTTACGTTCACGCTCACTCTCTTCCGCCTGCGAAGGAAATTGGCTTGTGGAGCTCCTCGTGTGAAGACAGCGATACGAGCAGATAAAAGACGATGAGCTAGGGCGCGCGCACTCACTCACTTGCACACACAGTGAGCGGAATGTTGATGGAGTGGGCGAATGAACGGGCGTGTGCGTGGATGAAGCGCTGCTTTCTCTTCTCTGCGGCTTCTCTGCGACGGCTGCAAGTGCGGAATGGGCTTCTCCGCTCGCTGCCTTTCCGTTGGGTTGGTTGGATTGTTTGTGTGTGGTGGGTCCAGCTGTTCTTCCTTGCTCGCTCGCTCGCTCTCTTCCTTGCCGACCGGATGGCGTCTCTCCCGCACGTGGTCAGTTTGGTCGGTCGCAGGTAAAGTGGCTGACGGGTGTGTTGTATACTTTCTCATGGCGCCGCAGTTCAATTCGAATAGCAGCCAGTCAGCTGCACCGAGTGCGAGGCGACAAGCGCGTGGGCATGGCTTGTTGCGCACGTGGGGACGCGACGCGACGCTTGGCGGGCGGTGCGTTTCCCTTTTTTTTTCTCTGTTGCAGCCATTTTGGATGATGTGGGAGAACTGAGAAGGCGGTGATTTCTTCAGTTGATTGTGACATGGCATCACGTGGATCCACTCGCAGTAGCATTTTACAGGAAAAGGTGCGTTTTCTATTGAGCGCACCTATCATTTGATGAAGAGCTACACCTTCTTTTGTACTGCAAATCTGCTATAAGCACCTCTCTTTGCTAGTTTGTCGAGAGTATTGCCGTACTTTGTACAAAAATATGAAAACGCATCCTGTTTTGGAGACAAGAAGAAGCGACCTTCCCGCAACATCCGTACAACCTCAGCACCCGTAAGCTATTGTGGTATATTGTGCCAACATTAGTCGACGGTAGTAGACTCTTTCCTTCGTACGCCTGCCTGGGCTTGGTGATCCTGTCTGCTCGCTTGAGAGGTCAGTCAGGCGCCGAAGCCCAGTCATTCGTTGACCATTGCATTGACGGCCAAGCGACACGAGCGCCTCCTGCTGGAGCGTTGAGGCTGACTAAGCCATCACGCCCGTGAGACGCGCCCAAGTCCAACTGACTGACTGACAGGCCTCAACTCAACTCATTGACCTGGAATGTAAATTCATGAGGACGTCTTAGTCCGTCGTTTGGTGCTTCAGAGCTCCTCCTTCGACGGTCCTCGCTTCCGGCGGTGACTGTGATACTTAATCGCATTTTCGACTGCATCTTCACTTGAGCTCTTCGTGTTGGCCGGGAGGGAGAGTATGGCTTGATGGCCATGAAATGTCGAAATAGTCCAGAGGTCCTGGTTCGGAGGGCATTTCTTGATTGGACTGAAGTTGCACACAGAGATGGTTCGTGTCAGTCACGAGTTCACCTTCAAACCACTCGCGCGCGACTATGGCTATGATCGACGTAATCTGTCAACCGCGCGAGATGCCATTGTGTCTATTCGACTTGGAGGTCCGAGTCGAGAGTACAAGCGGTCGACTTGCGCTCAGCCATCAACTTGCAACTTGATGGCCAAGCGACATGGACATCTTTGAGCATCGAAAGGACGTTGTGGCTGACAGACTCGAAATGCGCGAGACACTCGAGAAGCCACATAACTTAACTGGCACTCCTCGGCTTGCATTACATATCTATCTACCCAGGCAACAAACTCTCAGCCGGTCAGTCGTTTGCTATTCCTCGAGAGCTCCCGAGTTCCATTGGCAGTTCCGTATCTCTCACTTGATGCTCTCAGTTTCATGTTCAGCATGGGTGTTGTGCTGCCGCGCTATCAGCAAGGGCTCCACTTGAGCTGGTCGTGTCGGCTCATTTTTGTTCTGAACTCACATTGTATGCCAAGGTATCATCAACTGAGATCTCGCAGTAGCGCCTCAGGCTCGTCCTCGTCCTCATCTTCGTCACTTCCGGCATCCAGGTCCCATCCGCTACCTTCATCGTCGTCATCAGATTCACCAGCACAGCCGTATCCGTATTCCTGCCTCTCCAGCGTCATGGAGCGCATGCGCTGCACGATCGACTCGGAAATCGACTTCCGACGGGACGCCACTGTCTGGCGAGCGCTCGTAGGACCAACCCAAGCGACATTTGTATCGTTGCCCATACAACCACCGCCAGTAGTACCAGAAGAAGAGTGATTCGCCGCTGAGGCGGACAGCGGTCGCTGTTTCTCCTGTTGCTGTTGTTGCAAGGCCTTTAAGTGCGTCGTGGTCAGCAATCGGATCCCAAGCGTCTCGGTCGAACTGAATTCCTCGCTGCTGCTGTTGTGGCACCTCAGTGGTCTCCTCTCGTACTCATCGCTCCCAACAGACCAGTCTGAGGCGTTGTACGATGGCAGTCTGCTCGTTGATGCCGCATGCGACTGTTGTGAATTCTGTGGTTGATGGCGCGAAATGTTGCGCAGCAGCTTGCGGCGCTCGCGCTCCTGCTCGGACCACTGCGTCCTACTGTACGACTTGCGCGCCGAGAGGATGCGGTGCAGCAACCTCTTATTCTCGTCCTGAATCTGCACTTGCGTGCGTCTGTTGGTTGATTTACTAGTGGTGGTGCGCAGTGTCGAGCCGTTCGAGTCGGCAAAGTTGTTGCGCATTGTGGCTGAGTGGTGCGTGTACAGTGGGTGGCACGCAGCTGGGGGCACGTCTGGTAATGGTGGGTTGTCTTGCTGCAAGCAGTAGTTGTGCGCTTTGTTGGGGATCACGATTGTGTTTCTACTGATGTTGGTACCAGCCTGAGCTTGTGTGGAACTAGAAGAGCTCTTCTTCATCATCTTGGGTTTGCTGGTCCTGGACTGAGGCTTGTTGCTGATGATGGAGCTACTGGTGTGGCTGTTGTTGTCCAGCGCGACAATCTTCTTGATCAGGATGAGGTTCTCGCGGTCGATCTGCTTCTGGCGCGCCTTGATCGCTGGCGACTGCGACCTCGAGATGAGCTTTACTGGATTTTGATTAAAGTCTGACCCCGAGCCTGAGCCTGAGCCAGCAGCTGAGGTACGAGTACTGCTGCTTCGAGTCGTGGAGTGTGAGCGACTGGTGATGCTGCCGCTCGAGCCACGCGCGGTCAAGCCAATCGCCCTCTGGTGCACAATGAGATACGTACGCAAGGACAGCCATTAAAACTTGCTTTAGCTTAGAAGCTGAGTGACACGGGTGAGACGGACGCACATGAGTGGGCGACGTGCTGTGGCTCGACGACATGTGGATGCTCTTGAGGCGCGCGCGGTGCTGCAGCAACTCGCTCTCGCGCCATTGCTCCTCGAGTAGACGGTTGCACGGCTGCCATGTGAACGATGCACGCGACATTCTCGTATGTCAGTCTCAGTCACCTTGTAGTGCTTCGTAGTGACTAGAGTGTAGTGTCAAACCATCCATAAGCAAGACGAGGTGTTCGCTCTTTGGGACCCCAGATCTTATTCGAGTCAGACTTGCCGCTATTTCGAGAGCCATGGACGAAATAGTCTTAGGTCTTAGACTCAGAGCTCTTCCTTGTTTCTTCAACGGGGGTGGCTATGGTGATAATACCAGCTATTAACCGGTTATAAATGGTCAAACCATTTTGACAACTGGTACAGTGTTTTGCCTGTCACATCAACTGAGCACAACTTGAGAGCTGCGTCAACACACTCTAAGAGAGCGGGCTTGCAATCGCAACCAGTGATCTGAGGCCAGAAGATAGCCGATGCATGTGAGCGAGTGGCACGGGATTATTCGAGCCCTGGAGAATCTTGTTCGATTCGATTGTCGCGAGAGACTTCTCAATTCCATCCGAGTTCGTTATGAGAGCTCATAAACCAGTTCAAAGCTCAACTGGATCAAGCGAACTCGACCAAACTTCGGTTGCTCACGAGCCGACAAGCGCCAGTCTCTCCCTCCCCCTCCAATCCAAATTTGACATCCCAGTAACTGGCGTTTCTCGAGTCCTGATCGCTCGCAAAACCTTCATCACCAAAAGCAGTAGCAACCACAGGTGGGCCTTGAGCCCCCAAATGACG
>JAADWP010000534.1:0-20352 GCA_023336215.1 Globisporangium iwayamae
CCATCAACAACAACAACCACTTCTCCTCAACCTCGACTTCGTCCACTTCTCCTCTCCTCCTCGCCAAGCACTCGCCGCAGCACGACCGCTCGATCCACGCCACTTCTCTCCAACTTGCTTCCTCGCTAGCTCTACGCCAGACCAGCGCTCATCTCGCTCGGTTCTTCGGTAGCTATCTTCAGTCCCCGCTCGCTTAAGTGCGGGACGATCCTTACAACAGATGCAGAGCTGCTGCCTTTAGGCGTCAACTATATGCTCAGTCGCCTACCTTTATTATTTTATACCTTCATACATTTCGAACCTCTTACATATTATATAGAAATCCATATGTTTTCGAGACGGTATTTTGAAGGACACCTGTACCATGAGACTAGAATGAACATCAACAAACGCTGATATACATGGTTGTTCTGGTCGTCACCTCCAAAACGCATTTCAAAAAATCATTTTAATGTGGACCACACCAGTGCTCGCTTTCAGCTTCCATTTTTACGAAATGCATGATAACCGGTGCTATCATTTTTGAAAGGATTTAGTAGTGCTGTATGTACATTGGGGCCGCCTTTGACATGCATTTTAGGTAATAGGGACAATTTCATTGTCACTTGTCACGCGACTCACTCGCTCAAAAAGAGCGCGACGCCCGCAAGGATCCAGCGCGCGTGGTCGCCGGCGATGGGCACGGAGATCTCCACGAGCATGCGCTCGCGACTGGTGGCGTAGTAGAGCGGCACCTTGATGCAGTTCTCCTTGGCGTAGAGCTCGCTGGCGTCGTCGCGCGCGTAGGCGACGTAGCACGAAGGCACGGCCGCGAGCTCGTGCGCGTCCGAGGATGCCTCAATGAGCGTGCCGCCCTCGAAGGACGCGCCCTGCAGCAGCAAGTGCGTGATCTCGAACCACTCGAGCTTGGGCGTGAGCTTGTCCTTCTCCCAGCACGAGAGCAGCTTCATGCCGTCCATGGAGCACTGCAGCTCGCGCGCGCTCTGCTGCCGCAGCGCGTTGAGGAACGTGCCCGGGTGCAGCAGGTCTGAGAGATCGAGACCGCGCGCGAGCAGCTTGCCGCTGGCGCTGGCCTCCTGCCACTCGCCTAGCGCGCGCTTGCGGACAGCTAGGGCGCGCAGCCACACGGCCACGCTCTCGCTGCCATCCCACTTGGCGCTCCACTCGTTGGGGACGGCGCCCTTGAGCAGTGCGGCGGCCACGGTCTGGATCGCCGGTGTGAGTAGGCCCGTGCCGTAGATGACCTTCTTGAGTCCCATGAGTGCTGCGTTTACCTGCTGTGCCAGATCGAGCGCGTACTCGTTCTCGAGCGCCACGAACGCGTCGGACGGCGCCAGCGTCAGCAGGTTCTTCGTACTGCTGGTACCTGAGCCACCCGAGCCAGAGCCAGCGTCCAGGTGGAAGCTCGCAGTCAGCTTGGTCCAAGTCTCGATCAACGGACCGAGCTGCGCGCGCCACTTCTCGCGGTCGAACTTCTCGGCGGCCTCCTCGCTGGCCGAGAGCGCCTTGAGCTGCGCGATGACGTCGGCCGAGAGCGTGCGCTGCATGGAGCGCTCGATATTGTCTGGGAGCCCAAAGACCCCGGGCGTGTCGCTGTCCGGCAGATGGTCGACGAGCGCTACGTAGTCTTCGTGGCGCGCGCTCTGTGGGAGCTTGACGCCGCGCAGCAGCGCGCGCTGGCCGGCGAGCAGATCGGCGCTGAAGTACTCACTCAGGTTCACGCGCAGCACGCGCAGGTCGTACGGGTTGTCGATGCGCCCGCCGTAGATCGCGTTCTCCATGAGTCCGTGGAGCGCGAGCCAGTCGATGGCACCCCCGGGGCCGCTCGTCTTGCTCGCGAGTTCCATGACGTTGGCGCCCGCACGGAAGTCTCCGAAGGAGAACTCGTAGAACTTGGTCCAGCCCTGTGGAATGTACGTGCGTCGCTCCTGCAGCAGAGCGTGGAAGAACGCAAGCAAAAACAGCAGTTGTGCCCTCGCAGCGGCGCCCTTGGCGATGAACTCAGGACTCCACGACGCGTACGTGCGCTGTAGGTTCTTCTTCATGCCTGGAGGCGACTCGAACGTAATCTTGATGCTTTGTTCGAGCAGCACGAGCGGAAACACGTCGTGGGGCTCCGTCGTGAGCCACAGGCGGAACTTGTGGTGCGGCGTGAGCACCGTGATCTCCTTTTCGAGCGTCGGCAGCCACGCGATGACCAGGTGGAGGTTCTGCAGACAGAGCCACTCGCCGTGCTCGGCCGTGGACTTGAGCAAGCTCAGGGCTTTCTCCTGTTGGCCGCCGCCCATGGCCACTTCAAAGTAGTGGTTCTTGCCCACGACAGCCGAGGCCACCTCCTCGAGCTCTTTGGACGGGTCCGCACCTGCAGTCGTGAGCAACAGCACCGGGGTCACGTTGCTGGCCTCGTCCATGGCCACGTCCTTGAAGTCCAGCGGCGGCGGCGTGAGCGACTTGAGCTGCATCACACCGCAGATGAACTGGATGATCGCGCTCTGGAGTCTGTCGGGCCTCAGCGCCTGCACGACCAGTAGCTTTTGGAAGGCCGAGAGACCTCCGCCCGAGGAGGATCCACCGGCTTTCTCTATCTTGGCGTGGAAGTTCTGCTCGCACTCTAGGGATTTCGACCAGCGGATCCACAGGTCGTGGCTCTCGAACTTGCACTGCTGCGCCAGGCGCGGCAGCGTCTCGACGAAGAGCGCAAAGGCCTCCTTGCGCTCGGGCGAGGCCCAGTCCGGCAAAGCTGGCCCACTGCCACCAGAGGACTTCTCGTTGCTGGTGACAAGCTCGCCGCAGAAGAACTCGTACTCGTGCTTTTCAAAGCACTCGTGGGCGTGCATGCCGTGCACGAGGTGCATGCCGAACATTGGTCGGTGCTCCTTGAACAGCGCGCGGCCGACGAACATGAGCACTTTGAACTCGAGGATGGGCACGAGCCTCAGGATCCTGTCCTTCGTACTCGCCGACTCCATCTTTGTGGCCAGCGTGGCCTTAAACAGCGCCAAGAAGGACGCGAGCGAGAAGCGGTACATATGGTTCACGGCGCTGAGCTGCTTGACAAGGAAAAAGAGTTTGGCGCCTTCGTGGGCGAACGGCCGGTACGAGTCGCGCTTCTCATCAAGCTCCTCGGATTTCTTGGCCGAGCGCTCGAGCGCCTGTTCGATCTCGGCGCTCGTGGACTTGGTCTTCGTGAGCGACTCGATGAGGATCGTGTTCTCCAAGATATCGCCCTCGGAGGTCGCCAGCGCCTCCACGAGCTCCTTCTCGAGCGCCGCGAGCTGCACTTTGCAGCCTTCCTCCTGGTGCAACAGCTCGCTCTTCTCCTGCTCGAGCTCAGGCTGCTCATGCTGGATCGTCACGCCCAGCAGCTGTCCCTCGAGCCCAGACTTTGTGACCGTGAAGTTGACGACATTGACGATCGCGAGCGCGTCTGGCGCCAGTGGAGGGGACGGGTTCCGCGTCACTAAGTACAAGCGGAAGTTCTCGTTGTAGTCCACGACCTTGTCACCCAGCGCCACGACAAACCGTGGCCCCTGGTGGATGAGGTCCTTGCGTACCAGCGGGTACAAGTACGGCTCGACCGTGTCGACCTCGAGAACCACGAGCGTCTTACCGAAGCGCACGGCCTGCTCGACGTTGCTCACGAAGCGCGCGTCCTGGGACTGGACTGTGGCTAGCGGCCGCGTTGTGTCCTTGGCGAGTTCGGCCTGGAGCCACGTCGTGCAGGCGCTTGCTGGGTCGATGATGAACGGACAGCGATCGTTGCCCGAGTTGGCCACGATGAGCGCGTTCTCCATGGACAAATTGTCGGCGGGAAGGCCCATGGACTTCCACTTGAGCAGCTCGCTCTCGGTGCTTAGCAGCTTGCGATAGTCGAAGCCCCGCGAGCTGGCGCTGGACGGGACGGCATTTAGGATCTCCTTCTCCCAGCTCTTGACGACCCGCGAGCGCGCGTCCTCGGAGCATTTCCCCAGGAAGGTTGTGAAGGCTGCGGCCAGCAGCATGCGGATGGGCAGGTCCTGCAGCCGCGCGTCGAGCTCCTTGACCTGCTCGGACCAGCGCTGCTTCTCGCCGCCGAGCTTGCCCAAGAGCCCTTGGGCCTTGTTGAGCGTCGACTGGGCTGACTCGAGTCCCACACGCAGGATCTCGGCTTCCTTGGTCTTCTCGCCGAACTCTGTCTTCATCTTGCCAACCACGACGTCGATACTCTTGAGCTCACTCTCGCACTGCGCGAGCCGCTGCTGCGAGGCCTCGAGCGAGCGCTTGGCCTCGGCCAGGTCAGCCTCGAGTGGCTCGATCTTGTTGAGCACCATGGAGTACTTGAGATTCGCCTTGACCCACGTGGCGAGCGGCGCCGCGGCCACGCTCACGCGGTAGATCGTCTCGTGGTCGAATGATGACGTCTTGCTCTTCACGAGCTTTGTCACAGCCTTGAAGATCTCGGGCGTGATGCGCCGCGAGTCGTAGTTGAGGATGTCGTCCTTCACGGCGCGGTTGCCCAGGAACTTCTTCATCGAGTTCCACGATGTGTCCTGGATGCCTAGCAGCATGAGCACGGCCGAGAGCACGTCGTGGATGGGCTCGGGTGGCATCTTGAGTGACCGGATCTCGTTCAGGTTGTCGCTCTTGATGTTGCCCACGGCCTCCTTGGCGGACTGTAGGATCGGGTTGATGTCGCTCAGCTCGCGCTCGATCTCGTGCTTGCGCGCGTTCGTGGCCTCCTCAGCTTTCGCCGTGTGCTTCTTGAGCTCCTCAACCTCGCGCCGGTTCACTGCGGCCTTGTCGAGTGCGTTCTCGATCTCCTTCATTGCCTGGGCGGCCGCGACCTGCGCTAACCCAAGCTCCTTCTTCTTGATCGTCGCGTTCTTGCTCAACTCGTCCACCGTGGTCGAGGCGTCCTCAAGTTTGCTCAGCCCGCTCTTCAAGTGGCTCACTTCCTGTACGATCTGCTTGCACTTGGCTTCGAACAAACTCCGCCAGCTGCCTAGGAAGCACACAAACTCACGGGGAGTGGCGCCAAACTCCTTGCTACTCTCGTACAGACTCGTGATGAGCGGCGTGGTCTTGTTTAGGCTCTCAACGAGCTCCGAGCCATTTAGGAGCAGCTCCGGTAGCTTCTTCATGCTCGCGGGTGTCCACTCGCCCATCCACACGATCGCGCAGCGCGTGTAGAGCGCTGGGTTGCTCTCACAGCGCAGCATGAACTGCGGGTGGCGCGCGTCCATACTCACGACCACGTGCACGAATTGGCACACGCGCGCCACGAAGAAGTCGTAGACCGACCGGTGCTCATTGGCGCCATTGCCAATGCTCTCGAGCATTTTCTCCTTGAGTGGCGCGATGAGCGGCTCGATTTCCTCGTGTGTGTACAGCCCAGGCACTTCGCCGGAGCTCAGCAGCGAGTTGGTGATCTCGAGGATCGCGTTCTGCGTGAAGTGGTGGTCCTCCAGATAGAGCACGTAGTGCTGACCCTCAACGCCAGCCTTGACGAGGATGCTCTTGAGGTCGGCGCGGAAGCTCGCGGCGTCGTAGTGGCGCGTCAGGCTCGGCGCAAACAGCGTATACCCGAGCATATAGGCGATGAGTGTGGTCGCTGAGCGTCTCCCAACCCCCGAAGAGCCTACGAGCAGCATGGAGCCGCCAGGTTCGGACAGAATGCGCTCGACAGTCGCCAGGTGGTCGAGGATCTCGTCAAAGAGCTGCATGTGCAGATCCTTTTCCTCGCGCTCGTAGAGCACGATGGCCTGAGCCACGACGGCGCTGAACTCGTCGCTTGTGATCCGGAACAATGATGAGGCTCCGGCTGCACCAGTGGCGTCGCTGTCGCTTGGAGCACCGATTTTGCGGCAGTGCAGTGAGCTGAAGTAGACGTCCTGGAGCTTGGTCGCGTGCTTCCATTGCTGCTTGAGAACGCTGCTGAGGATCGCGTCGAACTTGGCGAGCGAGTCCGAGTCCACAAGGCGGTCTCGAAACAGTTTACGAGCCTCATTCGCGAGCACGTCGAGCACGTCCTCGGTCTCCAAGTCATAGCGCACGAGCGAAAAGACCCACTTAGTCAGGTCGCGGGGTGTGAACAGGTAGTGGCGCTGCTCGTCCACGTTGAACTTGGTCTTCGTGGCATCGTAGATCTCCACGATACTTCGCGCCAAGCGGTCTCTTGTGGACGGATCGCGCCATTGCGCAGGGATCTTTGGAGCGCTCTGCGGGTCGAAGACGGCCTCGAGGAACGTTGAGTAGACCACAAGGAGCTCCTCGGTAGCCGGGTAGTCCAGGTATGCGACCTTAACGATGGCCGTGAAACGTGTGGACAGCGGATGGCGTCCAACGGTGGTTGCCGCGTTCATGGACGCGACGATCTGGATCTTCTCGATGCCCAGGAACTCGAGGTGCTGGTCGTAGAAGCCGTTGAACGTGATGAGCTGCTGGAGGAAGGCGATGAGCATGCACGTATCGTACTGGTCCGGCTTGGGCAAGTTGATGTCCTTGAGGTAGAGCACGAGCCGCTCGCAGTCCCGTGGGCGGTAGACGCGGCCGGCCGTCGTCGAGAAGAGCGAACAGCACTGCGCGATCTTGTGGATGATGTGGTCGGCCGTGGTCTGCGCGTTGCAGTGCAGCACGGTCACGTTCACGGACTTGAGGTTGCGAAATGCCTGGCGGATGAGCATGTTCTTGCCACTACCCTCCGGTCCCACGAGAATGAACGGCTCCATTTTGTCCACCCACGGCTCGATGATCTTGAGCCCGCGCTGTACGGACACAGTTGGGACGACGGCATCTCGGCAGTTGGCGATGTCCTTGCGGTCCATCTTGCCGTCCATGGACCCGTACGTGTCGCGCTTGGTCTCGAAGGCGGTGAAAGTAGTGCCCTGGCAGTAGCAATCCAGGGGCGCGTTCATGTCCGGCGTGCGCTCGTTGGCCATCATGAACATGGCCTTGGCGAAGGCCGTGCGCGCGCCCATGGACAGGTTAGCTCCCAGACCGCGCACCATGGCACAGACAAACTCGCTGCGAGTCGTGGCGGAGGCCACGTGACTCAAGCCATTCATGATAGTCCCCACTGTCGTAGTCTCGACGACCAGCTCGTGCTTGTGAAGCTCTTCCAACGCTTTCGTGAAGAGCTCGTCGATCCACTTGCTGAGCTCCTCGCGTTTGGACACTTCGATGTTCTGCAACGTGAGCAGCCACTTGCTCACGAGCCTGCGGATGTCCATGTCCTCGTCCGAGAGGAAGATCATGCCCATACGCGAGATCGTGGCCGGAGACGCGAACCGCAGGTCGTGGGTCTCGAAGATGAAGTTGATGTTGGGGCCAAAGTTGATACGCTCGCCATTGGGCAGCGTGAGCAGGTGGTTGTCGTCCAGTACCGAGTTGAGCGACTCGATCCACTCGGGGTCCACGTCGCCATCGCAGATGATCCATGACCGCACGTGCTCGGGCTCCTTAACGACCTTGCGGGCCGCGTCTGTGAGCACCCCGTCCTCCCACTCGCGCGTGTCTAGGTCCATGTGGCCTAGTAGCCGCTCGCGCGGCATGGACTTGGGGTTCATCACGTGCGTTTTCACCAGTTGGCCGCACTTGATAAGCGCTTGTTGCAGGATCTGCCACACGGTCGACTTGCCACTGCCCGAGGGTCCCACGACCACGCAGCCCATGCGCTGGTCGAGTGATTCCTTCAGCTGCAGCATCTTGCGGATCTGGAGCTCATCCACCTGGAGGAAGAATGGTTTGCTCACCATCACATCACGGATCGCGTCGCCCAAGGCACCACCGGAGAGATCCGCCGAGTTGACACCGGGGAAGACATCGCCAATGAGCGCCAGGAAGCGCGTCGAGTCCACGAACGTGAGCTTCGAGAGCGTATTGATGCGCACAGCCTTGATCAAGATTTCGGTCTCCTCGGATGGGGTCATGCGCTCGGGTTTCTTGGGTTTGGCCTCAGTTGAGCCATCCTTCGCCTCCTGGTCCTGTGTAGAGGCTGATGAGTTCGAGCCACCGGTGGCGAGCTCCTTCTTGGCGGCCTGGAGTAGCTTGCCGGCCGTGTTGAGTACAGCCTTGAGCGCACGTAACCCCCAGTCGTAGTGCTGCTGTGGGGACAGCAGCTGACCTGAGAGCGAGTAGAGCGACACGACCTTGGACGCGATATCCTTGGCCTCGGAGAAACCTTCCGAGTACAGGATCACTTCGGCGATGAGGTTGTTGTCTGGGCGACCCATGGCCACGGGTCGAAACAGCGCCTTGAGGTTGTCCGGCAGCTTGGAACGCCCGCCGTAGCCTTTCCCCGCAGGATTGAGCGTCACGAAGATGCCGGCATTGAAGTCCACGTCGAGCGACCGATTGAGCAGCTTGATGGCCGGCGTCCGGTCCTTGATGGCGTCCTGGATGACCTGGATCTGCTGCGAGATGGCGGACAACTGGTCCTCCTTCAGTCGGTTGAACTCGTCGAAGCAGCCCCAGGCGCCGCACTTAACGAGCCCTAGTAGGATGCGACCCATGGATTGGAAATCAATGCCCTCGTCACAATTGAACACGAGCACTTGGCGTCCAAACTGGCCCCCAAGGGCCTTGACGGACTCGGTCTTGCCCGTGCCGGCAGGACCGTACGGGTTCCCACCAAAGCCCATGTGCATTCCCTGTGTGAGCGTGAGGTAGCACTTGTCCGTGAGTGGCGTGTGCACGAGTTTGGGTGCGTTGCCCTGGTACTCGTATGTGTAGTCGAACTTGGCGTCGTTCATCCTGATCACGCAGCTCTGCTGCTTGTCCAAATAGAACCGGAGCTGCTTCTGCCAAATCCAGTCGCCTGTCGCTCGGCAGTTGACCGCGAGCAGCTGGTCGCACACGTCGATGTGGTGCACGAGATCGAGTACGAGCGCCTTGACCTTGAGGCTCATGAGCAGCTCCGTACTCAGGTCCAGCGACGTGAGCTCTCGCAATGTATCCTGCAGGCTCTTCTTCAGTTCGCCCACGCTCCCATCTTTGATCGCAACCTCAGCCTGGTCGCAGAACCGCACCTGTTCAGCTAAGCAGAGTACTTGCGAGGGGAACTCGTGGTAGTCCGGGGCCTTACTGGCCACGCATTTGGCCACGAGCACGCGGATCGTGCGCCGCATCTCCTCGGTGAAGTTCTCGAGCCACTCCTCTACGGAGCTCGTGATGGCCACGGGAGTCTGGAGCGTCACGGTCTCACCGGCCGAGCTCAGCATCGCAACGATTTGGTCCTTTGAGTCCGAGAACGCGACGCGATGGACGCCCTGGTAGAGCTTCTTGAGGTGGTTCTGGATCACCGCCGGGTTCTGCGACTGGCCCAGGATCTCGAGCAAGTCCTCGTCGCCGATGAAATAGAATCTCGGCATGCGCGAGCGCTTCTCCTCCAGGAAATCCGCGAGCGCCTTCTGACAGCGCTCGAGCTGGTCCACCATCGTGTTGAGCCTCTCGACGAGCTGTGGGAAGAGCAACTCATCCGTGAGGTTGAAGAGTTTGGGCTCGCGCTCAACGGAGCCCATGATTTCGGTGAACTCGTCGTCGACGCGGCGGAAGCGACTCTGCTCGGATGGCAGCGCGCCTTTGCTGAAGATCGGCTCAAGGAAGACCCACTTGCGCTGGATCATGTTAAGCTGTGTCAGCGCTTGGTCCAGCAGCGCCATCTTGACCTCGTACTGGAGTGCCTCCATCTCGAACGGCTTGAAGAACTGTGATTCCTTGAGTGACGCCAGAAGTGACTGATTGTCGCCCAGCGCCAGCGTGATGTCCTTCCAGTCCTTGATAATCGCCACGCGCCGCCCGTCGTGCTCGTGCACGAGTAGCGAGAGCTCGGCTGTCTCGGTCCAGGCGCGCAGCTCCAACAGCGCGTCGCGAATCGTCACCTCGCCCTGCGCGCGCGCATGGAGCACCTTGACGAACTGGAGCGTGGCCGGGAGCTCGAGCACCTCGACGACGTCCAGGAAATGCCCCAGTGTGAGGTTGATCTTGTCGACGCCGCGGGGCATGCCCAATTTTCGAAACAGCTGTGTCCAGTGGTCATCCTTAAAGGGCTCGCCTCGACAGAGCTTGAGCGTCGGCATGGCACGCTTCACATGGTTGTGGAAGTCCACAATCTTGTCCACGACCATCGTGCGCTCCGTGATCGTCTGCTTGGCAGTGTCTACCCACTTCTGCGCGCAGTCCTGGAGCGCGAACACGTTCGTGCTGAACGTGAACCAGTCCTGGGAAGCCAGCGCCTTAACCTCATCGCGGAACTGCCTGTACGTCGACCAGTTGAGCGCCGTGAGCCCTACACTCGCGTCAATCGCCGCCAGCCCGTCGAACGCCGGCTCGTCCATGTTGAACGCGCTGCAGTTGTCCGTGAGCGTCTTGGCGCGTGTCTTGAGGTCGCTGAGCTTGGTCGACTCGTCCTCAATGGGCTTGTAGACCTTGTGGACGAGATCGCCCTCGTTCCAGGACGAGACCTCGAGCAGCTGCAGCCCGTTCCAGCGGTCGCGGAACTTGCCGATCTGCTCGTTGCAGAGCTCGACCTGGGTCGCTATCTCACCCTTGAGACTCTCGCGCTGGTCCTCGATCATCTCGTTGAAGGCCTCGTGGGAGACCTCAAAGTTCTCCCACTCCGTGGGCAGCTTGGCTAGTCGGGACTCGACCTCCTGCGTGTCGATCTTGGCCGACGACGAGCCGCTCAACACAGTGAGCAGCAGCGTTTTCTTGCGCTCGGCCTTGTCAAAGTGCGTGTGGACGCCCGCCTTGTGGGCCTCGATGTCCTTCCACTCGACCTGCGCGAGGCTGATCTCCTCGATCGAGTGTGGTCGCGTGTTGAGCTTCTCCTTGGCGCTCTCGACGAACTCTTCGACCAGTCGCACGTGCTGCAGCGTGCTCTTGCGCAGTGAGAGTAGCAGTGCGTCCTGGAAGCGCTGGAGCAGCTCGTCCAACGTGCTCTTGAAAGGTACGAGTGAGACGTGAATGCAGTCGATCTTGACAAAGTCCGGAATCTTCTCGCTCTCCTTGCGCTTGAGCTTGATCGTCTTGAGGTTCACCTCCCAGTCCCCAGGCTCGTGCAATTCGCTCTCCATGAGCGCGTCGAGTTCATTGCCGCCGCTGATGCGAGCCAACAAGCTCCAGTGCTCGTACTCGTACAGCAACGCCTCGAGGCGCGTGAAGAGCTGCTCGCAGCTCTGGTACACGAGCACCAGGTTGCTGGCGTTAGCGTCGCACATGGCAGCAAACACCTGCGGGTTGGCGAACCCGCTGAACTTGGTCGGACGCGAGACGAACTTCTTCATGGACTTGTAGTACGTCGTCCTCAGCTCCTCGACAGGCGGCTTGAGTACGAGCGAGAGGCCAGTGGTAGCATATCCAGCACTACTGCTGGCCACTGAAGCAGCTGCTGGGAAGTGGAGCTCGGTCTTGATGTCCTTGATCTCTGGGAGATTCTCGTTGAGCATCTCGAGGCCCATCTGGTAACCGCTCTCGAGCACCTTGTAGAGCTGCTGGTCCCAGTAGAGGAACCACTTCTTCGTGCGCGCCGGGTCCTGTTTCTTCGTGACCGTCAGCACGCTCTTCTTGATCTCGTCCCAGCGTTCCTTCCACTTGTTGGGGAAGCGCAGCAGGTCGATGTCCAGCAGGGCCAGGAATTCCTCGCTGAGCTTCTCGTGTGCACGCTTGAAGCGCCGGTTCTCCGACGAGAGCCTGTCGGCCGCATCCTGCAGCTGCTTGACGTACTCGTTGCACTCATCCAGGTTCTGCCATGTCACGTCTTTCTTCGAGGTTGAGGATTTTTGAACCCCGGGGCGCTTGACGGCCTCCTCAAAGGCCAGCAGTGAGTCCAACAGCATGGGCTTCTGCTCGTCGATGATCTGGCTCTCCATGTTGTTGTAGAAGTTGGCGACCTTCTTGAGCGTCACGCCGTAGCGATAGTACTTCTCGGCCTCCTCGGCCACCTTGCGTACCTTGAGCGGCACCCACTCGTCTCTCTTACTGCCTATCTGGGAGCCCTGGGAACTTGAATGTTGCGCCGAGAGCTCGGTGAGCTGCCGCACGTCGCGCAGCAGTGTGACGAGGAACTCGCTGTAGTTGACGACCAGATCACCGCTCTTGTCGATCTGCATGAGCTTACCGCTCAGGCGCAGCGAGTCCTCCCCTTCAGCCTCAAGCTGCGCCTCGATCTGCTCCTGCCAGTCGCGCACCTTGTCGAGCACGAGGCTGTTCGCTTTGGCGAGCAGCTGCTCGCAGTGGTGCGCGAAGGACTTGAAAGCCGGCAGGTCCACCAGCACGTGCCTTGCCAGTGCGCTCATCTCGCCCACGCGCGTGCTTAGCATGTGGCCCCACATGATCGCGTTCACCTTGGGGCTGAGCGTCTTGCCAATGTGGACGGCCTTGTCCCCTTTCGATGAGGACGACCCGCGCCGCGTCTCAAAGTCGCTCTCGAGCTGGTCCAAATGTGCCATGAGCTGCGCCAACAGCGCGTCGCGTTCACCAGCTAGAGCTTTGGCCAGCGACGGCCGCTGGAGCAGGTTCTTGTACCGCTGTAACAGCCGCACGGCCGTGCTGGGCTTGCTGGCCACGGCCGCGATCTGATCGCGCAGGATTGCCCCAACCTGGCTCTCCACGGGCGCGAGCAGCGCCTCGTACTCCTTCACGCCCTTCTGCCACGCCTTCTCCGTGTACGGGTTGTAGTAGAGCGGCTTGAGCTTCGCGAACGGTTGGAAGCACGCTGCCGCGAGTTCCTGGGCTTTCGTGCGCGGAAGCAGCGACACGAGCTCCTCGTACGTCGTGCGCACGCGCGCGATCTCCTCCATGCGCCTGACGAGCGCGAGCAGCGGCGCGTCCTTGTCAGACCTCTTGCCGACCCATGGGTGCTCATCGTAGGACGGCCACATGGTCGTCGTCAGCGTCTCGATGCTCGCGATCCACTTCTCACAGAGCGCAATAGCCTGTTGTAGTAACACGTTGACGTCGTGGAAGGATCCCGTCCACACGTCGTCCTGGTCTTGGTCCTGACTCAGCTGCTTGGCCTTCTCCAGGATGAACATGTTGATGGCCGAGCCCACGAGCCCGAGCAGGTGGTCCATGCGCGCCTGCGGGTACTGGTTCTCCTTCGACAGGTCGGCGCGCCAGATGTCGTCGAGCGTGTTGTACGACTCCTCGAGCACGTCGGCCATGTCCTCGAAGCTGAGCGTCTCCAGGCTGCTGTAGCGCTGGTGGATGTTGTCGAAGGCTGCGCAGAATTTCTTGGCGCGCTTGGCATTCTTGGCGTCTGCGCGCTCCCAGTATTGGAACTCGTCTGTGATCGTCACGATGCCCATGAGCGCCGCCGAGTCACCTCCGTCGGTCAGCATAGCAACACTACTCTTATTGCCAGAGTCACTAGAAGCGAGCATCGTGCTGCCGAGTCCGGTGTCGAGCCCGATGAGCATGTCCTTGAGCTTCTGCGAGAGCTGGCTCGCGCTCGCGTCGCTCTTGAGCAGCATGGGCGCGTACACCTGGTGCACGGCCGCGTAGAGGCTCTGCAGAGGGGACTGCATCACAGACGTCACCTGGATGCTCGTACTCAGGTTCTCCGGTGTGAGCGGTGCGGTGCGTATCTTGATGAACACGGTCTCGCACTTGGATGCGGCGCTCCACTCCTGCAGCTGCGTCGAGAGCGCGACCTCAAACGAGCCTCCGTTGGTTTCACTGTTGTTGTTGGCCTCGTGGCCAGCGTCACCGCCGCCTGTGATGCGCGCCTGCAGCACGTTGCACTGCGGGTCGTCGAGGAAGGCAGCCATTGCGTCTTCCGACGCCTTCTCCTTGCTCAGGCACAGCTGCCGGCCCCACATGCTTTTGAGCAGCGTCACGACGTAGTTGCGCCGCGCGTCCGCACTGAAGTCCGGGTCGCTCGGGTCCATCGTTACTGTCGTGTGAGCTCAGCCTGCGTTCCTGCTGCTTGGGTGACCAGGCAGGCACCCGTGCTTACGATAGAGATCTTCAAGCTGTTGCTGTACACTGTTAGATGCGCGGGAGCGCAAAAGAGCACAAATGAAGAGCCCCATACTCCAAGCACGCATGCGGACGCGAAAGGTCACGCGAGCTCACCAAGTCTTTATCGACGGATATTTATGGTATTTATGATGAAAAATATAAAAGTGCAGAAGTGGATGCCATTTTTTGCAATATGATCGATACTACGTATTTTGCTTACGTACTGAATCGTCATCAATTTATGATATCACACCGTAAAATAATTCAACTTATTTACGTATTGGAAGTGCTACACCGTGTTATTCTGGATAGCTTTCTCAAAAGACATGGCTGACGAAAACGCCGACGCGCTCGCAGAGTCGCTGCACGCGTGCGCGCGGCAGCTGGAGGCGCTCTGCGGACAGCTTGGGCTCGATGCGTGTGCCGACCATCATGTCCATCCAGCCAGTGACAAGGCGCAGCGCAGTTGGCGTCAGGAGCGCGATGACAGTGATGAAGAGGAGGAGGAACCGTCGGGCGGCTCGGCTGTGGAGATGGCGCAAGCGTGCATGCAGATGCTGACGTCCATGGAGGGCCTCAGGTTAGTGCGCATTGTATGTGTGCGTGATAGAGAGAGAGCTTTGTGCTTTTCATCGAGCAGGTGGATACTACTGATGAGGGGATTATAAATCTGCGTGCGTCTGCATTGCATACAACAAACAGCCTTGATGCATGCGAGGACGAGTTGGAAGGCGACGCAACTGAGGGCTACGACAGTAGTCTCTCTATCGCGGGTGAAGATGCACAACACGAATCACAGCGTAGGTTGCCTGAAGCTGAGCTCATGAACGGTGAAAAGCCTGTTCTCCCAGTGAACCAAGCGCTCCTGGCTGAGATGAACGCCCTGTCGATCGAATTGAGCGCCTTCACGTCGCTCCTGGTAGGTGGCTACGTCGAGTGTCCAGACGACTCGGACGCTAAGACTCTGGTCGCAGCCATCACAGAACAAGGCGACGGCCTTCAGCATTCGAGTAAGCTCCTAAACGCTGCGGTTGGGGACGACTCTACAGCCCGCAGTGAGCCAGCAAGCGATACAACAGCCGATGTCCAAGCACCAGCCTCGAAGTCTAAGCCAGTAAAGGCCCAGCTCGATCCCCCTCTCGGCAAGGCTTTCCACAATCGATTGCCGCAAAGAAACTACCATCAGTCCAAGCTGCAAAGATTCCTGCGCGCACATCCACCCAAGCCCAACAACAACTCCACAAAAAGACGCAGCAAAACCAATACGAACATGCGGTCAAAGCCGCAGCAGCAGCTGCATGCGCACATGCGCGAGATCCTAGGCAGCCCGACACTATGGAAGGAGTATCAGAGCAAGAGCTTTCAGCAGCACATCCGAAGGCAGCAGCAGGCGCGTCTTCTGGTCGAACAGGAGAGCATCGAAGCTGAGAAAGCAGCAGCGGCGCACTTCAAGCGAGCCAAGTACGCGCTCAAGCTGAGCAGTGCTTGTTCAAAGAAGCTCACTGAACCTGTCACTGTGAGTTCCACTGCAATTCGTGACGCGACGTACCTGAGGCGATTCTGCAAGGATCGACGGAAAGTTGCTCTGTCACCTCATCCCCAGCCTGCTCAGCAATCCTTTCCATACAGTCCCATGATGGCGAAGGGTTTGCTCTGTGGCGTGTATTTTTACGGCAAGCGGCAACTGGGCCTGGCATACTTCACGTGCTCGAGCCTCGGTCAACTGCACGAGAGGGTCTGCCAGCGATTTGGCGTCTCGTCCGTGTTGAACTTCTACCGAGAACGCGTTGCCGTGGCTATCAATTCCGATCGACTGTCACCTTCTGTTCCTGGCCGCAAGCGAGCAGCAGCAAGCAAGACATTCCAGCGCATCACGGCATTCAGTCAAGTGCACGACGGCGACCGCCTCTGCGCGACGCGGGACTCGTACGAGGACATGGCAATCCTGTGCGAGTGGATCAGGCAGCGTCAGCAGCGGATTCACCACATGCAGCAACAGCCCAATGAGCCACCAAAGCCACCATCATCAAGCTCAGTGCAACTTGGCCGTTCAACATCAAAGACAGCCGAAAGTAGAGCTCAAGCCGCGACAACAACCACAGATACTTTATCAGCCCATTCAGAAGAGAACACGGGTCTCTGGGACGCCAACGGACGGTGCATGGCTGTCAAGAAGCAGCTTCTCATGTAGACAAAAGAGACAAAGGCGATGTTACCACATTACGCCAGCGATGCACAAAACCCGAAGAGAGACTTGGAAGCCAATCCGACGAACGAACGAACGAATGTTTCGCTCAGGCGCTGCGCACGTTCATCTCAATGCCGTCGTCCTCCTCTTCCTCCTCTTTCTTCTCCTCTTCGCCAACGAAGCGACCACGCGTCACAGGCGCCCCGGGGGACTCGCTCACCGAGTGCGAGTTGTTGGAGAACTCGAACGTCGTCTCCTTCGAGCCGTCCTCCTTCGTGGCGACCGATGTCGGCATCTTCCCCTTCAAGTACATGTACTCGTTGTACGCCTAAAACACACCAGGTAAAGAGAGTATTAGTACGACGCAATATAAGCCAACAATGTCGTGTTGCTCCCCCTCCAACAATGCTCACGTACCGTGAGGTACTTTCGGTGCGTGACGAAAATCGCCGCCATGAGGATCAAGACGATAAAACCAACGGCCGAAATCGCGATGTACACCGTGTACATCGCCTTGGTGTCCAGCACCACTTCGTTGCATGTAGCCACGGGCACGCTCGAGGGCTTGTCGCCACCATAGCAGGGCTTCACGCTCGTGTACGTGACCGACTGCTCGCCCGAAGAGCACGCTGAGCGGAGCTCGTTGAAGTAGCTGGCTTCGCAGATGGGACATGCAAATGCGGTCTTCCACGTGATGATAGTCTTACACTTGCCCTCGTCTCGCGCGCTCGACTGCGGCGCGACCGTTGTACCCGCGCGCAGATCGCAGACAAAGTCGATCTGCGTGGTCGCGGACTTGCCGTTGCGGCATTTGGACCCGCCGCTGTAGTTGACCTGCACGCCGCCGCCGTCTTCCAACGCCACGATCTCCATGCGCTCTCCACCATTCGACACTTTCCATTGCTAGGAGGATAATAAACACAAGCACAGTCAGCAAGGTTAGCTAGGTAGCTCAGCTCTGTCAGCACATGGCAGACAAACTCAAATGGTATACGTACAGCTGGCGCGGCGCACTCGACTTCGCCGTAGCGACTGGTCTTCTGCGCGAAGAAGTTGCCTGCGTCCCTCGGGTTGAGCATCGTGAGGCCGATCACGTAGGGCTTGTCCGTCGCGGCGTCCACGAGCTCCTCGACGATCTGGCCCATCACCTGTTCCTTCCAGGACTTGTCCACGGGACGGAAGAGACCCAGGAACACCATGTGCGAGTCGTCCACCTTGATGGCCCCACTTGGCACCACCGACGCTGCAGAGAGCAGATCCTGGGAGCTTGTGAACGTGTTATCCGTGTCTTGGAACAGGAAGCTCTCGTTGCCCCAGATGAGCGACTCCAGCAGCGACAGATCGTACGACGGAGCTGAGCCATCGACCACAGAGGAACTGGTAGCTACCGACGATGCGGAGCCTGTGGTTGAAACACTCGACGTGGACGAAGAAGCGTTGACTCTGAGGATCGATGGCGCAGCACACGAGCTCGAACCAGCGGTGCTGAACGTGTTCCCACCGCATGGCTCACACTCTCCAGCTCCAGCCGAAGAAAACGTGTTAGCCGGGCACTTGTCGCACGACGAAACGCCATTTTTCGCCTTGGCGAACGTACCCGCGGGGCAAATGCTGCACGTATGCGCATCGTCATCGTTGACTGCTTCGTAGCCCGCTGGGCATGAGCCACAGGCCACGGACCCGCCGTCCTCCGTGCCGAGGAAGCTCAAGTACAGCAGCTTCGCGTGGACCAAGCGCTCGGCAGCTGGTGCCGTCGTGCGAAGCACCAGCGTGAACTGCTTGGTCGTCTTGGTCGTCACATTGAAGTAGATCACCTGGTTGAACGTCCCGTTCTCGCCGCCGTGGGTCAGATGGGCGATGTTGCCGCCAATGCCCACCAGTTCATCGTCAACGTCAACGTCAACGTCATCATCGTCACTGTCACTCGATACTGAAGCTTTCGTATTAGCGCCGTCCTTCACAGCCACCGTCGCGTCTCGGTCTTGGATCTCGAGCTCCAGCCAGGCACGGACGCCATCGTTCACGAAAGTCGGCACGTGGCTCAGCTCGTACGTGAGGTTGAGGTACCCTGAACGCACAAAACTGGTGTTGAACGGCAGAGGAAAACGTCGCGGCCGGCTCCACTCGCCCTCCTCCTTCGTGTGCGCGACAAAGGTGAGTCCGTGGCGCGTGAGCTTCCAGCCGGCCTTCTTTGCCGTGACCACATCCACGACCGACGGCCACTTGCTCCAGCCATCGCGCGTCCCCAGTCCAAAGTCGAGCGCGTTGACAGACACCTGACCAGTGGGGCACTGCACACAGTCGTCGTCATCATCACCGAGCTTCTGGCCTGAGGGACAGCGTTCACAGGTGTCGTCATCCGTGAGGATGAAGCCACGCTCGCACACGTCACAGGCGATGTCACTTTGGGCTTCAGGGAGTCCGATGCTGCCTGCAAGCTTCGTGTCGCACGTCTGCGGCTCGCTCCAGGAGAACGTCGCGTTGCGCTTACCGTCCACACAGGCCGTGAAGGTCTCGACGAGGTCTTCCGAGGCGCACGCGCGCTTCTCGACACATGAGTCAAGTCCAATGGACCCTTTCGGAGCAAACGTGCCATCGGGACACTTGTAGCACGTGAAGTCCAGTTCGCTGTGGGATTTCGCGTCCGCATACTCGTTCGCCTTGCAGAACTTGCAGATCGAGCCGCCACTCATGGTCATGTCTCCGCCGCACGGGTGGCAGAACGTGTCGGCATACGACGTGCCGACAATCTCGATCACCTTGACGAACGCCTTGTCCTCACCCTCGTCGCCCGAGTAGTCCTTCGTGTAGTCCCACGAGAACGTGTGCGAACCGGCCGCAACTTCAAAAGTAGCCTCGTTCCAGCCCTCGGTCTTGGAAACCAGCGGCGTGACGGCCGTCTCGTCCACTTCGAAGACCAGGCCGTCGTACGGCGCCTCAGCGTCCACACGAAACTGGTACGTGATCGAACCGGCACGCACGAACGTAGCGCTGATGCGCAGCGTCGAGAACAGACGCGCGGCCTCGAAGCGCTCCATGATCTGTGAGTTATCCCCCGATGAGATGAAGGCACCGTCGATTGATGCATTCCACGGGGAGCAGTTGGACTGCCACTTGCCCGTGTACATGTTGCGCGTGACACAGTCCGTGTGGATCTACAGAGCACACGACAAGGCGTCATACAGTGAGTGGACAAGCAAATGACACAAACACACAGTTATATGAGCGCAGCTTACGTCGATGGGCAGCGGCGTTTTCCACGCGTTCGTGCGCTTCGAGTAGAGTTTGCCGCCACCGAGCGAGTATTTGCCCTTCTCGCACTTCTCGCAGCCCGACACGGGCGTCTCCCCCGAGAAGCTGTAAGTTTGGGCATATACACAGCACGTGCATTAGCATTTAGAATACGGAATAATGCATTACAGTCATAACCCTAAACAGGCTTACTTTGCACCGAGGAAGTAGCCGCGCTCGCACGTCAAGTCGCATCGCAGGCCGTGCACAGGCGCTGGAAAGCGAGCAAGCCGCATAGACAATCACAATCACATTAGAGCCCACACACTGACAGCATGGCAAGAAGCAGCTTTCGTATATCGAGACGTACGTTTTGCGACGACCTTGCTGGCGTCCGCGCCGCTCGCGCACGTGGCCTCCTCGTCCGAGTAGTAGTAGAGCGTGCGTGTGTTGTCCACGCACTCGCCAAAGCCGTAGGAGAGCGTCGACTCGGACGCAGAGAAGTCAGCTGCAGCACGCGCATCAGGCAGCAGCAACGTCAGTCCCAGCGCCAGAGTCAGCAGTCGCCCGAGAGGTGTGGATGGCGCACGACGCGTGTCGTTCGTCATGGTGCTCATTGTCATCTCCTTGCTCCGTTCTCAAAACTGAGCTGCTGACGCTGTTATCAAAATGGATCTAGGGAAATTGGTCACTACACGCGATGCGTATACCTCACTTTAGAGATATTATAAGAAACCAAAAGCCGAATTTAAGAGGACGGGTGGCATGTTACCTTAAATTTAAGAACCCAGTCAGCCCACCTCTCAGCTGAACCTGAACAGCGATCGATCACATCGACCCCTTCACGGACGCCAGCTTGCTCCACCACACTTCGGCGTATGTGCGAGTAGCGCACATGACAGCAGGAGACCGAGAAAGGAAGTCGAAGCGCCTGCTGGGCTGACATGCTCCGTATCGTGTTGATTCTTGTTTCCTCGACTCTCGAAGCGACTCGA
>JAADWP010000535.1:0-20318 GCA_023336215.1 Globisporangium iwayamae
CTTCGACGACCACAGGCAGCTCGTGAGTGACGGGAAGCTGCTCAAGCATTGCGATATCTGGGAGCTGAGGGACGAGTACAAGAGCGACAACGCTCTGCGGAACTTCCAGTGCTTCTACAACGAACACACACGCAGAAGTCTTGCTCGGAATAATTGAAAGCAAGGATTTTTGGATTTTGTCAGCCATTAGATAAAGGAAAGCAGGGGAACAAGTAAATCTACGCAGCATGCACACTCGAGAGCTCCCTGATACAGTAGAAAATAAACTACGACCACTGGAGCGCCGCGTTCTTCGCGCGCATCTTAGTCGACTTGTGGATCTCGTCCACGGTGCTCACCTCCAGTCTGAAGAGTCATTCCAGCAATTCAACAGACACAGAAATAACAATACGACAAATAGATCAGTATGGAGGTCGTCAAAACACAAAGCCACAAAGCTTGCATCTCGCGCTCGTACCGGCAATAGGGGCAGCACTTGAGTCCTTCCGTGTTCCCGTGCAGCGCGTCAAAGCACACGCCGCAGGTGAAGTGGTCGCACGAGAACGCCACGGTGCGCACCCGCAGCAAGTCCGTGAAGCAGATCCTGTTGATACAATAGCAATTGATGTAGGCAGTCAGTTGCGTAGTACAAAATAACAAGTGAAGCCAAGATACACATAGGATGAAGCTCACTCACCCGCATTGAAGATCGTCTTCAGCCAGGCGCGTCGCCAGTGCCGAGTGGCGCTCGTCCGAGTAATGACGTGCCGATGCAGCGGCCGCGTGGCGTCGGCGCACTTCGACCCACTCGTCCAGTTGGTTCAGCTCATCACTCTGCGTGCTCATACTCCCAGCTGGTGCGCGCAGGTTGTCCAGATCGCCCCAGAGACGCGCACGATGCGATCGTCGCGCTTCTCGACTCGCAGAATCGCTGTCCTCGTTGCTCCCATTACCACTGGCGCTACTGTTGCCATCGCTCTCACCTTCGCTGGAAGAGCTATATACGGATGTGCGGGTTTCATTATAGGCTTCTGTATCAATGGCTTGGGCTTCAAGTCCTGCTTCAGCAGAGGCGGAAGAGCCAGATGATATCCCAGTAGACGCCGACAGCGCGTCGCCCTTCAGGAAGAGCGAGAAGAGCCCACCCGCGACAAAGCCAGCGATGCCGCCGACCACCGCTCCGATCATCGCGCCTGCAAGCACGTGGTTCGTGTGTGACGTCACCTGCGGCGATGCGCCAAAGCCGTAGCGCGCCCACGTCACAAAGTGCTCGCAGTTGTACGAGAGATAGTCGTAGTCCCGTTCGCCGAGTTTCTCCATTGCGCGCTGCACGACCTCCTGACCGGGGAGCGGTTCCAGTTGGTGGTCAGCGAGCATGCGTTCGTCCAATTCGTCTGTGTAGCACTCAGGGAGCGCCGTGAGCGCCGCATACTCGTGGTAGAGCGCTGCATCACTCTGCGCATCGCTCAGCAGCACGCGACGCAGCGTGTCGATGCGCACCTGGAAGTTGTGCTCCGTGGGTGACCAGAGGTGGATCACCCTGCCGCGCCCCATGTAGATGCCCACGTGGCTATACTCGCCGCGGTTGAAGCGCACGACGTCACCCAGCACTAGCTGCGCCGCCACACGTTCGAGCGCTTCCTCCATCTCGCCTGCTCGCTTGCTCTTTCTCTTCTGCGTGTTCGTTGTCGCCGTCGCTTTGGATTTTGGGTTATCATTCTCCGTTTTCTTCCACACCCTAGCTATCACCTGTAGTAGTTTAGCTCAGTTTTTCACTTCTTAAAAAGGATTTTTAATGCTTCAGTGCAATTGTTAGATGAGATAACTCATCTATCAAACTTTAAAAAGGCTCTAGTCAACAAAAAGACTGACATTAGAAATGAGGCTATTTTCGTAGTTTCGCATATTCGTGAGCGTTTCACCACGAGGGAAAGGCTGGTCAGTGCCCGTTTCGCAGTAAGTCAGAAGTTCACAAGAAGCTCTGCACGCAGAAGCGACTCCGGGCCATCGTAGTCAGCATGCTCCGCCTCGGACGCCTGCTCCTCGCGTCCGTGGTCGCCGCGGCGACGCTCCTGTCGAGCAGCATCTCCCATGCCGAGCACACGCCGTTCAAGTACCGCTCGTACAGCAAGATGGTGTCGTACCTACACGAACTCGCGGACAAGTACCCGGAGGTGATCCGCCTCTCAGTCGCGCAGGAGACGTACAAGCTGCCGTACCCCAAGGAGCTCACGTGCATTGAGGACGATGTGAGCGGTGAGCTCGTACCCTGCAAACACTTCGTCGTGCACCTGACGAACCACTCGACGCTACCGGACATGAACCGCCCCGAGGTGTTCATCAGTGGCGCGCTGCACGGCAACGAGCGCGTGGGACCGATCACGACGGTCGAGCTCATTACGCTCATGGCCAAGTACGCCACGTCGTACGCCAAGGGGGAACCAGACGCGAACGCCGACGTTGAGAACACGCGCAAGTGGCTCTACGAGCTCGTGAACACGCGTAGCATCTTCCTCACGCCCATGACGAACGCCTACGGGTACGCGCACAACACACGCGAAGAGCTTGGCGTGGACCCAAACCGGGACTACAACTACATGCGCAAGCCCGAGGAGTGCATGACGACCATGACGTCGCGCGTCGTAAACGAGCTCTGGCGCGACCACATCTTCCAGCTCGCCATCACGTTCCACGGAGGCATGCGCGCCGTCTCGTACGAGTGGGGTTCTCCAGACCACTACCTGCGTCACAACAATCAACGCAGCGAGAAGTCTCCGGACCACATGGCGCAGTTCCAGATCGCGAACTTGCTGGCGAACTACGCCGGTGCGTTCCCTGACGGACAACTGTACCCGACAGGCACGATGAACGACGTTGTCTATGGCGTGACGGGTGGCATGGAGGACTGGGGGTACGCCGCGTCTTGGGAGAACGCATTTGTCAGCGGTGCGGACAAGCCCTTCGCGCCATGTAACCCAAAGACCTTTGGCGGGTACCCGACGGACAAGACGATCTACAACAACATTACACACCGTGCGTTCAACATGCTCATTGAGACGTCGAACAACAAGGAGCCGAGCGAGTTGCGGCTGGGCGGCTTTGAGGATCTCTATGCGGTCGAGTTGGACTATTTCAAGGCGCACCCAGGCTTTAAGGCCGGCCACGTCACGCAGAACGTGCGTGTGGCGCTCATGATGATCGAGATGGTGCAGCCGTACATCCGCTGGGTGAGTGCGTCAACTTCTACGACTACTAACAGTGCTGGCGCATTCCGCTCGGCGAGCCTATACGTGGCGAGCGACGTGGAGCTGACGGAGATGGGTTGCGGCGGCTTCGCGGTCGAGAACGCGCAAGTGGCGTCCTGCGACTCGGTCGCGTGCGCCGTGCAGCGCGTGAACGGCACGTCAGCCAAGCTGCAGGTTGCGTGGGAGGTGCTCGGCGCCTTCAAAGTGGACAAGACCCACGTCGAGCTCTCGACCAGCAAGGGCTTTGAGGCCGAGAGTGAGTTGGCTACTATTGTTATTGTTTGTATGGCTTGTACCACTGATTTGCTGACGAGGATGTCGAACGGATTGGTTGTGTCTGTTAGGTATTCTTTACAAGTCGACTATCCAATCGGGAACGACTCGGTACGTTCCTTTACGTAGAAGCTTCTCATTCCATGGTGATTCACTAAGTAACGTTGTGCATCTGTGTATGTTGTACTCTGAAGCCGCGCCTTCGCCATGCAGGCAAGCGAAGAAGACGTGGAGAATGCGGACACGCTGGGCACGTCGCTCTTCGTCGCATGTCTGGACCTCCAGGCCGCGCACGGCAAGGAGCTGTTCGTGCGTGCGATCACGACCGTCGATCAGGACTGGGCGACCCAGGGGTCGGGCGATGAAGCGCCATCACCGCGCATCCCACCCCAGTCACACGTGGTGAATGCACGTACGAACCCTGCGTGGAGCGAGGAGTGGAACGGCCACCGCGTGCAGGGAACGCTGGACTGGTACTCCCCGGTGATCACCATCAAGATTGACGATGTTGCTACTCCTGAGACGGTGGCTGCGGTGGCACCAGGAGCCGCCGTGAACACCACGAGCATCACGGATGACGTCGCCGCTGGCACTGAAATCGCTCAGCCTAAGACGAAGGCGCCTTCGAAGATGACGCTATCGCCAAAGCTGAGCGCCAAGATTGCGGGTCGTGGTTCGGACTCGTCGTCGCTCGATGAAGACAAGGACAGCTACTTTGTCTCGGAGATCGACGACGACCTACTCGCAGAGCTGGACGATGACGAGTCCAGGACTGAGTATCCGAAGAACACGCCAAAGTCACCTGTGCCTGTGCCTACCACTTCCTCGGCTGACGTGAAGAGCGAGCTGCTGTCGGCGAACAAACAGGTTACCATCAAGGAGCCGTCGTCGCTGCGCTCGTTCGGGTTTCTCGTGCTCGGCTCCGGTGGCCTCGTGGTGCTCGCGACGCTCGTGTTCCTGTACAAGCGCGTGTTCCGCTCCAAGCGCAAGCACTACATGAACATCAACAGCCAGCGCCCGCTCCCTCAGACCGCGGTGCTGCACGCTGAAGACTAGGCCGAGGCGTAGTGAGTGCAATACGCACGCAAAGCCAGCAAGTGAGCTAGCTACTCGTGAATCCGCGGCGCCATGCCACATGGACACATTTTTGAATTCAACTGATTGGCAAGCATTCGATCATTTTTGTATGTCAGAGCTTTTGATAGAACTCAATTGCGAAAAGTGGAATCATTTCTGCATACGCCGAAACAACAGGAGCTGTGGCAGTTGTGAATTGATCAAGGTTGACAAGCATTTCTCTGGACAACTTGATCCGCTGCTCGCTACGATGAACGACGAAGCATTCCCGCAGTGCATGTCGACTGTGCGTCTCCACGAGGTGCGCTTCGTGCTGCTCTTATTGTGTAACACTCAGTCTGCACCTCAAACAGCTCTTTTCATGGTTGCCCGTTCACAGATGATCCAGAACGGCACGCTCGACGAGCAGGCGCAGATCGCGCTCGTGACGGACAAGCGCCACCGTGCGCAGTACGAAGGTCTGCGTCGCTGCGACGGCGCGTTCCAGGCGCTACTGTCTGTCGGTAATCCGCAAAATGACGGCGCTCCGGTAAAGGCGCCTGAGGTGCTCTACGCCGAGTATATGCACTGCGTGAGCACGACGTTCTGCCCGTCGGCGCTGCACGAGTGGTACGCGTGCGTGAAGCAGGTGCGCGACCAGGAGAAGACGTTCGACGACTGCGCGCAGAACAAGCGCCTGCTCGAGCGCTGTCTACGGGGCGAGACGCAGACGCTGCTGCGCGCGTCGCAGCCGGCCATGTTCCCGCACGGTGCGGACAAGTACTGAAAGCGTAGATTTAATTAGAAACTTGCTACTAAAGGGAAGCGGCATACACCTACGTGGCATTTTGTATGCACGAAGAGAAGCAGGGAGGTTTGAACATGTGCCAGCAAGGCTGCTAGCAAAGTCGCACGCTGGCGATGAGGCGAACGCAAGGCGTAAAAAGAAACGAATACAATTCTCCACGACCATTCTTGCTGTCTACCGTCTGCCGACATGTGATGGATGGCATATCGTCGTGCGGCTTCAATATCAGCAGCACACTCGCTATGCCACCTCACCATGCGCGCGCATTCTCCTTCACTCTCTCCTTTTTTTGCATTTGCTCGTCGTATTTCTTCTCATACTGAAGATTTCCATGGCTCGCGTCGCGCTGATCATCTGGTTACTGCTTGCTCATCTCACCACACACCGCACACATGTGCGTTCGTGTCAAACTGCGAATAGGGCTCTGTCTCTAAACAATCTGGTACGAGTCCGTCGAGAGCAACTTCTCAAAGCCGTAGCGCACGGGCGAGTTGTCGTCGATCCGGAAGACCGACTCGATGTCCACGTCGCTGTATACGCTGCGCGAAAAGAACGAGACCTGGATCGGGAAGAACGCGTCCAGGTCCTGGCCACGAATCGAGAATTCCAGCGAGCCCGAGCCGTTGCTCGAGTCCACGCGGTCCTGATGCCACAGCAGCTTGCCCTCGGCCGAGTTGTGCTGGTACACGCCGTCGATGCTCGCGACGTGCGGCGCCTCGTGCGAGCCCAGCGGCACGAGGATGTTGACGTTGTCGAGCACCATCTCTCGCGTCATCTCGTACTCGATAGTCACGTTGAGCTTGTCGGCGCCCTCCTTGTCCGGCCAGCACGTGATGTTCAGCGGCAGGAGCGCGTCGTCCTGGGACTTGAGACTCCATCGCAAAACAGCCACGCGGGTCGACGGGAACGGCTTCGAGCTATCCTTGAGCCCCAGAATCGACTCCTGGTCAAAGAGCTTCTTGTCCACCTTCGGGTGCGTCTATTGGTCGAGTTATATAGCAAATTCGAAATCGGATCAGCGAAACGACAATCCCTTTCCAACCAAACAAAGGCAAACAAGCACACACATAAGCAAAGACGTACCTGGAAAGTAATGCCGTTCGCTCCAGACGAGCGAAGTTTCAGTCGGCACTGGCCGCTCGCGGGGTCGTTCACCGACACGTACAGGTTACCCTTGATCTCCAGCTGCTCGATCGAGCCGTCGCGGTTCAGCGACACCGTGATCTTCTCCTCCACGACGGTGCCGATCGGGTCATGGCTCACAGTCGCAGCGACCTCCGGCTTTGGCACGTCCTGCACGGGCGCGCTCATCGGAGGAAGGTCCTTGAGATCGTCCTCCGCCGCCATGGCGTCCAAGAACGACTTGCCAGTCTTCGCACCTCCGCCGAGCTTCATGCCCGCCGCCTTAGACACGACTGGACGGGACGGCTCTGGCTCGGATCTGCTGTACGAAGTCGGCGACGTCACTGGACCAGAAGACGCAGACGACGAGTAGCTGTCCGCTGCGCGGGGAGAGCGCCCAAAGCTGTTGCTCGAGCTGCCAAACGACGACATCTGATTGCCAAAGCTGCTGCCCATGCCGGCGCGCTCCATGCGCGCGCGCTCGCGCTGCTCCTCCTTGATGCGCGTCATGTTGCGCTTCATATCGTCCTTTGCGGCCGCGCGCTTGCTCTCCTGGATCATGTTGTGCAGCTTCTCTTCGTGGCTCTCCATCTCCATGTTCACGCGGATCTGTTGGATGTTGATGTTCTCCGAGTGGCCGCCAGCCGTGATGAGTTCATCAAAGCCGAAGACGAGCTCGAACTGCTTGTCGCGGATTGAGCCTTCATTCAGCGAACCGCAGATGTCCGGCACGAGCTTCGCGAGCAGCTGGATCGTGTGCAGGTCCTCGACGATGTTGCTCGTCTTGTTCGTAATGATGAGCACGAAGAAACTCTCGAGCGGCTGGTACACGTAGCGCACGCTCTCCGTGTCGATGAACGTGTGCTCGCGGGTGCCGCTCGACAGGAGCTTCGGGAACGCCGTCAGCAGGCCCTACACATCACAGCAATCTTAGTTGGACAATTTACCGCATATCAATGGTAGCATGATTGCTCCTCTAGTGCAGCTCTTCGTCTTTCTTTCTCTGCTCGCAGCACCACGTACCTCGAGGCGAATGCGCGTGATCTCCACGAACTGACGCGCCACCAGCACTACAATCAAGGGATATGACCAGACATGCACATACGTAGTTAAGTATCTACATACATAGGGGTAGACATTAGCAAGTTGAAGCGGTGCTGAGAGCAGCGCTCGTCAAAGACGTATGCTGATTTCGCTACCCACTGACTGACCTTTGCCATTGCGGCTCAGCAACGCAGCCGAGAGCACAACCTACAGCAGCAGCAGAGAGAGAGAGAGAGAGAGAGAGATTGGCCATGAGTCAGACGTCTTTCGCATACTCGGGCGCGCTGGTGCAGCCCGGCACACGCCCACGCCGCGCGCACGCGCGAGCCACGCGGCAGCTCACCATTTTCGCCCCTTGCTGGAAATCCTTTTTTCTATGACAGCTACAACAGAGCCAGAGAGGAGAGGGGAAAACGCTGCTGCTGCGGATTGGGGGAAAAACCTTGGGATGAATAAAACCTTGTTTGAAGTCAAGCTGCGCAACGGCATGTGATTTGTGGAAAATCCAAGAAAGACACGATTTATAGCCAATCATAGCGCACACGGTGGCAACAAAAAGTGTAGCCATGTTGGACACAGTGGCCATGAGCATCGTTACTTGCTCCGCAGGCCAACACGATGGCGATGAGCTGTTTGCAACCGAGTCCAGTGGCTGCCGCTGCACTGCTGTACGTCTTATCGTCTCTATCAACACCAGCAGCAGCGGCAGCGGTGGTCGAGGAGCGTCACCATGCGGATTCAGTGGTGGTGGTGACTCGTGGGTCCTATTACGAGCCAAGGATCGCGGATAGCGTTGGGACGAATGGGTAGCGATGCTATCAGCTATTCTTAGTCCCCGTGGACCTCAATGCTAATTCTCACTCCGTTGCAGTAGACTCAGTTGTGCTTCTTCGATGCCCGGAGAGTGTGGCGGCAGCGTCCAGAAGTGCCGCTCAACTCAACATCTCTAGCCGTCTTCACTGAGGTCTTCTGCTCGCAGCTCGAGGCTCATCGTGAGTTTGTGAGAAAATACCAGCCACCATGGAGCACACCCCTGAGTCAGGAAGAACAACACCCACAACACCAAGCCCAATGAGCGACAAACTGAGCCGCAGTCCGTCCAAGGCGCCACTCGCCAGCAGTGGCTCCTCCTTCCTCTCCGCGTCCACGAGGAAGATGCCGCAGAGCTCATCGCGATCGCTCATGACGATGGCCCCGCCGCCGTCTCGCTCAGGCGGACGCGCGACACCACCGGCGCAGCTGCTAGAGATGAGCGTGACGGAGCAGATTGCGCGCAAGGCGCGCAAATCGACCGTCCTGAACGACAAGAACGCGCTCCTGATCCTCGCGATCCCGGACTACGACGACTACAAGATCCTGCAGCCCTACAGCTGCAGGTCACTTTCCAACAAGAGCAAGTTCGTCGGCGGAAAGGACTTCATCACGCGGCACAACCCGCAGGAGGTGAGCGAGTTCAAGAAACAGTACTCGCGCGACGTCGGGAACCTGAACCGGCAGCGCTCGATCCTGGCACCACCGACTACCGTCGGTGCGTCACAGCTTCTCTCTAGTGGAGGCTCCCTTTCAGGGTCGAGTTCATTGGCTTTCTTCGACTCGCAGTCGCTCGCGTCACCGTCCAAGACGAGCTCCAGTAACAGCAACCTCAACGGCAGCAGTATGGAGATCTGGCGACAGGCGTTCACGGCGGACCAGAAGTCCTGCTGGGTGCTCACGGACTTTGGCATCGAGTCGCTCATCGGCCCCGAGTACCGCATTACAACACGCGTGTCCATGCTGCCATCTCTCAGTCTCCACAGTACCAGCAGCAGCAGACTGGAGAGTAGTGCCAGCTCTTCACCAAGTTTCGTCCCAAGTCTCCGGTCGCCACTGCGACCCGAGACGCCGGTGGCACTGGCTTCGTTCACAGAGAGGGACTCGGCGCGGATAGGCGTCGGTGCTGACCTTCTGGACGAGAAGCAACTGGCGTCGCTCTCGCGCATCGCCGCGTACTCGTCCAAGAGCCGTCCGCCCAGTCCCCCACGGTCCCCATATCGGGCGGGTCTCATTGGAGCTACTCTCAGCGGCGCGCTGACAGACCGCTCGCCGTCCAAGGTGCACCAGTTTGGCCACATGATCCTATTGAACAGGCCTTCTACTGACCCAGCCACTTCACCCAGCCATCGCGCTCACCTAGAGAACCACTCGGTCGAGGCACGGAGCCTGTCACCTTCCCAGGACTACTCCAATACACACAGCTCCGCTTCTCCAGCTACCACAGACCACCACCACAATACACAGACAACCGCGTCCCCGACGATTCAGCCCTTCGCTATGGAGATCTCGCCACCGCGCGTGACACTGGGTACGCTGAGGCGTAGCGAAGTGTACTTGTTCCCCATCCGCGTGCGCAACGTGGGCTTCAAGCAGGAGCGCTTCCGCGTCAAGCACGTAGGCGCCTCGTGCGCTGGGTTTGAGGCCACCATCGCTGAGGCGAGCTACGATAGAGAGAGCGCACGGCTCGCCCCTGGGCTTGCGGCAATTCTCACACTCACGCTGTGCTTCCAGCACCCAGGCAAGATCTTCGGGAGTGTGCAGGTCGAGACTGAGGGAGTCGGGAGCTGCGAGGTCGAGATCCGAGGCGCCGTCCGATAGAGAAGGTAAGAAACGCAGTCAACTACCAGCAGTAGGCGCAAGACAAATAAACGTCAGAGGCGGGAAACCGCTCGGCAGTGCTCTCAACTGCGTTGCCTTTCTCAGAAGGCTGTTTGCTTGAACTTGTGAAATCTTCGTGCTCTCTAGTGAGAGCAGTGCTCGGAGCTGAGAAAGGCAGTCATTTGAACACCAACGCACACACAGAAGCTCAGTCAGCGATTCGCCGTTAAGCATTAAGAAGAAGAGTCACACAGTCGACGATTGGAGGCCGGCACAGAGATGGAGAAGCAGACTAGCTCAACAGCAGCGGTGGGCGAGGGCCCATCACATGCTGACACTACAATCAAGTCCCCAGCCCCCACAACCGCGTTCACTCCACCCAATCCCGCCCAAGTGGCAGACGCCATCGCCGAGTCGCTCTATCAACTGCGCGTATGTCCCGATGACATGCTCTACTCGCTTGGCGACGTGCTCGAGTACTGGCACGCAGGCAGCAGTGACAAGGTCGGGGTTGACGTCCCCAGGGTCGTGAGCTACTTCTACGCGCTGTACGTGGGCAGGGGCCGTCTGATCCACTCGCGGTCGTACTCCAGTCGCGACTTCCGCGTGCGTGTGGACACACTGGCATCGATGCGCGGCGCGGGCTTCGTGATCCGCAAGTGCACGGATGAGATGACTGCGTGCCTGGAGCAGATCCTGGGGGTGACACCGCTGCGCGACTGCAACTCGATCAGCCGCGCAATGTCAGCGCTCCACGCGCACACGAGCTCGAGAGCATCCAGCATGTCGCTGATCCTCTACGCGCACTACGGCGACGCAATCCTGAAGCTCGCGGAGTCGTTTCTGGCTGCGTTCGCGGACAACTGCGGGTGCTTAGCACATGCGACCAGCAAGAAGAAGGCAGTCAGTGGCTTTGATACACACACGCTGCAGTTGCTGTGCTCCAAGACGAGACTGCAAGCCCTGGATGAGAGCTTCAGCAACTTCGATGTGACGCCGGCTCCGGTGATCTCAACGACAGCTGAAGTGAACTTTGCCGAGTTTCTCAACACGCCTGCCGAGCGTGCGGTCTCGACGTGGCTCATTTCGTCCGTGGACGCCGTGAAGGAGAAGAGTTCACTGCGCAGACCCAAGTTGAACGGTTACGTGGCGCTCTTCATGCGGACGAGCAAGCCGGCAGAAGGTACAGAGCTTGCTATTGAATCACTGTTGAGTGATACTATGGTGATGACTGGTACTGATGTGCTTCTGCTGTTTGTATTTCGAATGTGAACAGAACTGCCCGCGATCCTCGTCTACAAGCCAGCAAAGAAGGCGTTCGAGTGCGTCTTCAAGCGTCTGCCAAATGTGCCCGAGCGCCTCGTCGAGGACAACATGGAGTGCAGGTACGGTTGTCTTGCTATTGTTCTCTTCAAGTATGGCGTTTGTGTGCTTACCCAACGTGCCTATGGTGTTTCGCAGCATTTGCTTTGAGGATCTGCGAGCCACGGCCATCAGCGTCTTCCAGTGCTCGCACTTTGTCTGCGAGAGCTGCGTGCACGCTCTGCGCCGCAAGAAGTGTCCGTTCTGCAGGTATGAAAGAGCGATCAGCGTCCACTGTGTAATTACTACAACTCCATTTGCGCTGATGTCACTTGCTTGCTGGGTCTACAATGGTAGGCAAAAGATCGAGTTCACTCGCGTCGTGACCGAGAAGATCAAGGAGAGAGCGGCCATGCTGCTTGAGCACACTCGCTGCTGCGACTGAGAGCTGCGCGAAGCATTGAAGCCGCACAGTAGCAGCAAGCTATGCGAGCAGTCGCGTTGGCGCAAGAGCTACGCAGGAGCTGCGCAGTCGAAGTTGACTCGCGGTGGGTGGCGTCGTGAACTGCAACTGGCAACAGTTGGTTGACAGATATGTAGCCATCTCGAAAAGATTTGCCCATCAAGATGATGATTGGACAATAAACAACAACAAATAGTTTTGATTGGCTAAAATAAACGAGGTGATTACACACTTTTCTCATTTCTCGATTCGCCTCGTCAAATGGAGAATGTCGCTGTGCTCGCAAGCGGCAAGTGCCGGCGCCGCTACTCGCCCGAGCACCCGCTCTTCGCTGCTGGGAACGCGCTGCGAGCGCTTAAATACCGCCAGGACGGGTACACCATGACTGCTCTATCGCTGCTCGCACTATGGTGCCATCGCTACTGAGCTAACGAGTTTGGTTTGTGTGTGCTTCAGGTCGGAACTGCTCAACGACGAAAGTGAAGATGAAGATGGACTGCGCGATGATGAGCGCGACGTCTTCCGGTGCCGACTGTTTACGTGCAACGTGGGCTTCCGCTCGGTCACTACCTACGAAGAGCACTACGACCTGTGAGTGTGTGTGCTATGCGTTGTCCTTGGGTACTTTCCCTGTCGACTGCTTAACTACTCTCTTCTTGTTGTTCTTGTTGACTAGCGTGCATCGCAACGTGTGCATGGAATGCTATCGATCGTTTCTGAGCCTGCGGCTGCTGGATATCCATATCAGCGAGATGCACGACGCGTTCTTCAAGGTGCTATCGAAGAAGAAGCCCATGTATACGTGCCTCGTCGATGGCTGCGAGGAGAAGTTCATGCACGATGATAAGCGCAACCGGCATCTCGTTCAGGTACAGTTAGTGGATTCATATTCAGTATATGTGTATGCAGTATCGTCTTGCAATATCTCAAAGTGCGTATGATTCTGAGTCGCTAGGTCCACCAATACCCTGTGGGATTTTCATTCCATCGCCCCAGGCGCATTCAGAGCAAGACTCCGAGCTCCAAGCAAGCGGAGAAGAAGAAGAGACAGCGACCGAGAAAGAAGAAAGAACGCGTCGCCATGAAAATCCAGCTGGAGGTTGACCACGCCGCAGCTGAGGATACAAAGTCACAAGACTGCACGGTTAGCGAAGTGACTGGACCACAAGCTTCGAAGGAGAGTGCGCGAGACATTGCAGCTCCGGATGAGCTAGCGACGAAGGACGTTGAAATGCTTGATGAGCTGGCAGAGAGTATGTGGAACCTGCGCATCCCAAAGACCCTGAGCTTTGGGCGAAAGCAGCGAGGACACCGGTAATCAGAAGGCAAGGTGCTCGACGTGATTCTGTTAGGGCCACCGTGAATGGATGCACAATAGCGACCATCGTAAGCTGGAGGAACAATCGAATCGATTGGGGATTCATGAATAACGTGATTTGGGATCCAGAGGACAGACGCATTGCGCTCGTTATACAAACAGTGTGGGTTCATGTGCAATCTATGAGCCACTCGCAGTTGTCATAGATCGACAAGTCCAGCCCTAAAGATAGGGAGAGAGAGTGTGAACTGCTACGAGAATGCTCTTTGCCTCATCCTCACATGAGTAAGGAGTGCGCGCTCTTATGCTCACTATGGCTCACCAGTTTGCATCTGACTGCAGTGCTGATACCCAAGAATCCGAGCGCCCTTTGCTTCTTCTCCTACGTGGTCATGCTTCCTCTTGACCAATTCAATTCGCAGTAGATAGCCAGACGAGATGGGCTGTACAGTTCACCTTCGAGCAGCCTGAAGTCGTGTCTAACTCACCACTCACTGAGGCGATACTCAATCCAGCGCATGTGCGAGCTCCGCGAATACTGCAAGTCGAATTCGCTTTGGCGAGCGCTTTTCGTGCTCGTGCTCCCGTCCGAGTTCGTGCTCGTTGGCCTCGATGCGATGCCTCTTGAAGACCCGCACAGAGTTTGGGACAAGAACTCTACGTGGTGGTTCCAGTTCTCGCTTGGCACGTATATTGAGACAGTTGAAGTAATGCTCCAAATCCGAGCGCTTGCACTGGCGCCGCAGCTAACCTCAAGACATTGTATTTCAGTCAGCGTTCTGGCTGCAGTTGTGCATGTGACGCAGTTCGCGTTTACCTTCGTGCTACCAGCGCTGAAATCAGTGGTCAAGAAGGCGACGCAGAAGATCCTCGCAGATGTCGACGATCGCATGCCAGCGACAGTTGCCGGCGTCGATTTCTTTACCGCGCTCTTCCAAGCCAAGTGCATAAAGAGCTCGGACTCCATGTAGACGATGGTGGGCATCATCTCACTCGACGTCATCCAGAACGTCTACTCGCTGCGCAAACTTGTTCGACACATGTCGGATGTTGAAGACTTGGCACAGCAACAGCAACAAGAGAATGACAGAACCAATCTACACGAGTTCTGCGCAGCACTGGTGAGAGATGCCAAGCATCTCGACGTGCGCACTCTTCAAGTTGACTCGTCCTCCCAGACTGCTCCATCTTCAGATGTTAGTGCGATTCTCCAACATCTGAAGTGACCAGTCCACGCAAACCTGCACTCCGGAGAAGCGACTAGCTTAAGCGGCACGAAGGTTCAGCAAAGCGTTAGCAAACATGCGGACCAGCTGCTCAAGGGGGTCGCGCTGAATGCGGTTGCTCCCTTGTCTTTTGCACTCGCAGTGAATTCAAAGACACTGGCGCTGAATTTAACTAGAGTAGCGCCCTTCAATGGCGGGGATGCTCTCGAACTTGCACTCTCAAGGGACGAACAGCGAACTGTCATTTTGAAGAAGTCCCCCAAACTGCTGTGGAAGTGCGAGAGTGTGTCACTCGTCGAGTCCATTGAGACGGTAGTGCTTTTTGTGTACGGCGTCTCCGTGATCATCTTGTACAACTTTTCCAATGCGAAGTACTACTACCCCAGCGTGGCCAAAATGACCCCCAAGAAGCTGCACACGGCCATCGCGAGCATCTTGATCTACTCTGTGCTGAGAGGAGCGAGCACGACAGGTTACACATGCTGCTACGCCAGTTTTCTCTCAGCTTCAGAATCAGACAAGTCTACCTTCGCAAATCTTCACAAATAATCCGAACACGATGAGATTCATAAGTCGGGCACTCTTGAAGGCACAGTGTTGTTTCAACCATCGTGAGGCTTCAGTTCTTCTAGTTTCACCTCAGCAGTTGAATACAGCACTTGACGAACGTCTTCATGATATTCATTGCGTAGACGCAGAAACAAGTTGCGCCACTGGCTGAAGCAGAATCCTGAAATTGGTCTCCCCGTGAGGTCAAGAAATGAAGCCATGCTCTGGGTACTGTACGTGCTGCTCAACAACCTGAGGGGGGCTTCCAAATGCTTCACCACGGCGACAACAATGTAAACCTGAGCAGCAAGGAAGCACGGGCATGAAATGACAGTTTCCTCGAACACTGAGGCAGATAGGATATTCTATTCTCACCTGGAACTCCGGGCCATGGAGAACTGTCAAGTAGACGTACAGCACGATGTTGTTCCAATCGAAGTAGTTCCAAAAACACTGCCCCAGCCAACGAAGCGCCAACGTGAGCACGCTGCACTGACACTGATCGATGCATTGAAGGAGCTTTATAACAGAAATCATAGAGCCACACTAAGTTAGCTATAAGAAGCACCAAACGAAGTACTCCAAATCAAACAAGAAAAACATATTACCTGTGGATATTCCCGCTCCAGGACGAGTTCCACAGCACTTGCCACCCTGAACAGTGTCGGCATATCTTCGCTCGCACAGCTGCTTTGATCGCTGCTCACTCCTGAGCTCCAGAGAAAAATGCCACCAGGACTTGACCAGCAGCAGGTTAGGAACGCAGATATCTCCTTCTCGCTGAACAGTTGATCAAGAATCATGAGAACTGTCACGGGAAAGCTGTCGAGGGCGTGACGGCCAAACTTCTTGATGATGCAGTGCAGAGTCGTTGGTGAGGCCTTCAAACCGAGCTGACGGCAGTATCCTTTGTAGAGCTGATTCAGTAGTTTCTTTTGTGCATCCGCGGGCAATTCTTTCTCGGAGTTTGCTGGCAATATCGGAACGCGAGTTGCTCTTCCTGATGTTTCATCCAGTCGACATCGTTTTGTCATCACCAGGTGGTACATGAGCTTTCCAAACACTTTTGTGAATTGCGCGGGTACGAGTGACATCGTCGAATGCCCTTCACTGCCCTCAAGCTCGTGAATTAGCTCCCACGTTGCTTGCGACAGCATAACGAAGTCGAGCGGGGTAGATCGGTTGCAGCTATCTTGAATTGACGAAACCATCTTTTGTAGCAGTGTTTCGACAAACGGCGTGACAACTTCGTCGCTTGCGGAGTACTTTGGCACTTCAAACTTGATCGTGTCCTTTCGGTGCGCTGACTGGCCGTCAAAATCGTAAAGCGCGCAGCGTTGCTGCTTTTCATTCGAACCGCCGATAACCTCGAAGGTTTCCTGAAGTTGTGATCCGAGGAGCGTGCACGACGAGGTGATTTGATCATCGTGTCTTCGTTCTTGGCTCTCAGTGCTCAGCAGCAGTATCAACTTGTTCTTTGCAAAAACACTTGCGCACTGAAGCGCTGCTGGAACGCTCGATACCAGTGCCAGGATCAGTCCGAATGCGACTGTACACAAGTCTTCAGCATCGCAAGTCGACAAGCAGTTCTCGCCGTGGTCGAGCAATGTACGCACGATGAAAGTCAGCGTCGAATTCTCTTCTCTCCCAGTCGCAAGCAACGCCGTAGACGCGTGCTGGGTGCTGAGGCAGCATCGAAGAAACATCAAGTCGTTCATCTGCCGGCCTACTTCACTCGGGTACTCATCTGGTGAGCTGTTCATCGCCAGCGTGAACACGGAGCTTGAAAGCAGCTTTGACACCACATCTCCAATCACGCACTGCACAACGTCGCTTGTGAAGAACGGTGCTGAGAACCTGGGTATCACGAGAAATCGCAGGGTCTGTTGTTGGACTTCCTCTCTTCGCATGCCACTACACCATTGTTTTACCAGATGGCGAGCACATGTCTCGCTCATGCAGGAATCGTCGATGTCTTCCATGGCTGCCGAGTGCACCGATATTGTCGCAAACACCCCCAGCACTACACTGCACAAGTCCCTCATGTTGCGCGACGATGCGAGTTCGTGTAAAGCTGCCAGCTTTTGGACAAGTCGAAGTGATTTCGCGAGCTGATATGCTTCAGAGTTACTCAGGAGTCTTCCCAACTGTGATAGGAAGCTTCGTTCTGCGGTTTCGACAGCACCGCTGCATTCTTCAGAGCTGAACCTGAGCGCCATGTCTTGAAGCACGTGTCTCGATAACTGAAACACTTTCGCTTGCAACTTCTTTGGCGATCGAATGTCTTCTCGGCAGGTACGCGACTGGAGCTGCAAGATCATGGTTAGGAGAAGCTGGCAATTCTGCTGCACTTGTTGTAGGTCAAGCTCCCCACTTCGACTTCGCACACCAATAGCGTCTGTGATCAGATTTTCAGTGTCTTTGAGATCAATGACTCGTCGAAATGGAAACCAGGGATCCTCGCTCTCACGCTCGACGCGCTTTGTTACTAGCTGTGAAGTGCTTCCCTGAGGCAATTGAAAGCAGTGCTCAACAAGCTGAACAAAGTTAATGCATTAGCCACCCGTATTCGAGCTCGAACAAGACTACAATTTGTTTCCTTACATTCAGGATGGCGTCAGCGATGGTCTCAAATGCATCGAGACATGATAGATATCTCGAAATGCTTGAGATTAGGCACTCTGCGACCGGACCCGCTGTTGCTGTCGATTTGTCACGCGATGCCGTGGATGGATCAGTGAGGACTATCTGCTCATCCAGCAAATAATAAGTCAAGTGCTGCAGGAAGTTAAGTACATAGGGAGTGTAGAGTCACAAACCGTGACGGTTGACATGATCGTTGCGTTTACGACTTCTTCACCGAGGTGCTCTGTTTCGTCGTATCCATCTTCTGATTCGCCCACCTAGTCATTGAAACGACAAAGAGCTTGTTTAGATAGTACAACATCACCTCGTTGCAACCTGTTCTCAGCAGTTCTCACATCCTCAACAGATATCCGAGCCGCTAGATGATAGACTCGATCGTTCTCTTCAGACTTGCACTCCATCTCGATTTCACTCGGCATCGTCCAGTGCACTTGGCGATATTTCAACAGCAAATGTGCTGGAATTCTCTTCGAAGAGCACAAGAGTCGCCGGCCATCTTGAAACTCTGCCAAGTACGAAATGATGCAGAGAAGCTGCACAAAGCAAAAAAAGTCAGTATGGAAAAGAAGCTATTGCACTTGTTGAAGTTCAGACGACTTACATGTTGTGTTACTCGGCGCTCAACTTCGTCAGCAACTGAATTCGAGCTCTTCAGCTTCTCGAGTGGTCGGACACGGAAAAGGTACTGAAGCAGCTCAGCAACTAATCCACTTTCTTGCAGCGCAACAAAGAGCTGGGCGCATGCCGGAGTCTTGTGCAGCCACGTCTTGAACCAGTTCGCGGTACTGTCCAAGAGCGATAGGACTTTGAATGGACGAATCAGTCTCGTTTCTATACTCTCTGCGCACGCTGAACTCAGTATCAGCAGCTGGAACGTTGAAAAGAGCACTTTCGCCAGTGTCTCTGTCGAGTAGTGGATCCAATGATGCGTAATTCTTGACAGCAGCATCAAAAGAAGACGATACACATCGATGATACTGATGACAGCTTGGTCGGTTGTAGTCATGGCATTCTTCTTCTCGAAGCAAAGCTGACCGGATTCGAAGTGCTTTCCTGTGAACTCGAGCACACTCCAGTACACGTCGAGGAATGTGAGCGCATGCTCAACGTGATTCAGCAGTTCGTAGACGAGCTTCTTCGCTTTGAGATCGGACCTGAAAACATCCACTTGCAGGAACAGCCCAGTGATAGCAGCGCAGAGGCTTCTGAAGTTTGACCCGCAGTGCACGATTTCCAAGTGTGGGATCTATGGCAATGAAGGAGCAACTTAGCAACCAGACATGTAGATTTCTGAGGGAGACGCGAGGCTTCACACAGCGTACTTCCAAGAGGTCATCGAGCGCATGCTTTCGCTCGTTTGGGTCTGGGTGCTGCAGGCGAATCGTGATGGACGGGATGTTTTCGAAAGACGGACCACTGTAGCAAAATAAGATGACATTATGCATCGGTTAATGCACGACACGTTGCCGAGACGCCGCCGTATACCATAACACATACCTGTTCGCGGATCCACATTCATCGTTAAGATCGTCGAAGCTGATTGCTTCAAAGGAGCAGCTAACCGTGTCGTCAATTGTGTCGCCTCCGTGCTGGTTGTACCTTGAATGCTCGTCATGCTCACGCACAGTCCTTTCCAACTGCTCCCAAAACAACTGCAAGAACTCTGGACACCTTTTCACACTTACACGCTGGTTTTCAGCAGAAGCTGTCTCAGCAACGTCATCGAGTAGCGAAGAAAGGCGTAGTAGCTCATCTCGCACTGCGCAGTAAATCTGCTCTGACGCACTCGCGAACTCGGCGCACTGAGTGACTTCTCCTTTCACTTTTAGCTTTACTTGGCTTCGCACCGCAAGTGATTCGAACGGCTCATAGTCTGCGCTGCTGACCGGTGTTGCTGGCGCTACATTCACATCATCGTCATTCGCATTCTGGCAGAGCTCGTTCTCGTCACTCAATTTCTCTCGCTTGAGCATCAGCACTCCGACTTGCACCTTGATAACGTGATGTATGTATTCAACGACGCGCAGCTCCCAGAACGCAGGCTCGTGCTGCTGCAACTCGAGGATGCAGCGCTGGAAGACCTGCAGAATCTCATCGAGCTACCCACGCACACAAACTCATTAGCACAAGGCGTGATTCGTCCGACTCATGGACTCAATATACAATACACATACGTAGCAGCGTGCTGTTCACCTGCTCATGCTCGTGTAATGGATACAGCGCTTCTTCGATCATCGCGCGGTGGTTCAACAGCATTTCCTCCACCGCGCCGCGCAGACTCGACGCCATTTCGAATTGAATTCCGCAAGCAGCAATGCGGGCGCAGCCACGCCGCCGCTTCAACCAAGGCAGCCGGGCTTGACCGTCACTCTCGCGCAACACTCCCTTCTTTCGGTCGAGACAAGGATCTGGTGCCTAATGTGGTGTGTCTCGACGGGTGAAACGAGGACCAAGTCCTGCTTTCGTCGCTTCACTTTGCCTTGCCTGATGCGCGAAACAATGATCCTGCGGTGGCGCCACCAGCTCGCAGCACTCACCGCCGTGATCTTCTTCGCGCAGGTCGGCGTCTTCTTCCTGTACGCAGCCACGAGCTGCCAGCTGCCGTCTCGATATGCTGACGCAGCCATCGATACAGAGCTGCGCGCGCTGGTCGTGA
>JAADWP010000536.1:0-20314 GCA_023336215.1 Globisporangium iwayamae
CACTCAAAAATTAGCCTAACCCTCACTTATCAATAGTGGCACACATTCGGTACATTGTCCCGCGTGTGTACCATTTTACGATATGGCGCTATGGGTCGGAATTGTCGTCGGAAGGTCAGATATTTTATGGTATGGATATGAAGGCTCTCCTTCAACGCTAGCGTGAATGTAAACGGGCGTTTAAAATCGGTGGTTAAGAACCGTGGAGGTTAAGCGAGAGGCGCGCCATCTCATCGATGCGCGCGAAAGCGGAAGTCCCGAGCGCAGGAAGCAGACGATGGCGGACGCCGCCGACACGCGCGCCGCACGAGGGCGCGACGCCAGTAGCACGCCCAGCCCTCCACCGCGGCTCGAGGCACTCGGGGGAGGCAGGAGGCTCATGACCCCCGTGACGCGTAAGGCTGACTCAATTGCCTCCCAGTTCCAGCGCGAGATTCTTGGTGAGCTCGCCGCCGCCGCTACCTCGAAGCCAACGCGGATGGATGTCTCCGTTGGTGGTGCAGGTATGACTTTATGACCGTACGACGACGTGCTTGTGGTGAGTGTGTTGTGGAAGAGAGCTCATGCGTGTGTTTGCATGGGTACGTTGACTGATGCCCGGTAGATGAAGGCTCAACGACGCGTGACGACATCGAGATCAGCACCCCCGAGATGTTCGCGACGAAGGCTACGGATACGACAGAGATCGTAGGCGGCGACGTATTCGCACTCGACACTCTGCAACGAACAGCAACTGACGTAGCGCGGGAGATCAGTGCGGCAGGAGAGCGGGATGACGCTGAAACGGAGGATGAAGACGGAGGGAATGACGATGAAGAGGAGCAGAAGCAGCAGGAGGAAGACGACGTGCGTTCTGTGAATACTGCAGTGCACACGATAGCGAAAGCATCAGCAAAAGCAACGGTGTTTGTGTCTCCACGAGCGACGCGTCGAACCACGTTGTCACCTTCGAAGACCTCGCTGTTTATGAACAACAGCGATAGCAGTATCATCGACGATAGCGCCATCTCGAGGCGAGACACAGTCTCCCCCGCTGCACTGAAGAGTCTGCTACAGAGCATCAATCTAAACGACGAGAGTCCAACTGCAACACGTGCTCTTCAGGAGAAAGCCGTATCATCAGCCGCGCCAGCAGCAGCAGAGAACGACACGGCATCGTCAGACAGCGACGGCGTGCACGACTACATTCGCGAGTACATGGACGCCTCGAACCAGTTCCTGGAGTCATCGGCAAGTGTGCAGCAGACTCCAGAATCGGCGCGCAGGACGAGAGCGATGAAGCGGAAGGAGCGCGAAGAGCGGACGCTCTCGCCTAGCGAAGCGCTGTCCATGACGCTGAGCGATCTCGCGCCTCGCCGTTCGTCCGCAGAGAAGTCGAAATCGTCTACCAAGAGAAGTCTGTTGTCGTCAGAGAGCAGCGGGACGGAGACTTTGCAGAAGAACACGCAGAAAAAGGAAGAGGACACCACGTCACGACGACAGCTGCGCTCGAGCGAGAAGAAGAGTCGGCGGTCAACTCTGGAGCCCACAGACGCTGCAGATTTCCTCTCAGCTTTGCGTGAAGAGATGCAGGAGGACACCAAGCACGAGTCTGATTCTGACTCATCCTCAAAGGCCCAGGAGGAGAGTAATAGCAAGAGGCGACCGACGATTGCGACGCACTTTGAGACGGGCGTGTCACCTGTGACCAGATCCAGAAGCCGACGAGTGACGGTTGATCTGAGCGATATCTTTTCGATCACGAGTGAGGCGCGAGACAAATCACGCGCCGAGGTGGCGAAGGACGATGGCGAAGGCAAGCAGATGCGCAGAGAGACGCTCGAAGTGGAGGATCTGTACGAAATCAACCCTCAGCTGCGTTCGGCGCATCAAACTTCTGCTGCGGCTGGTCACAGTACTTCTATGGATGTAGACGCAGAGGCGAACGGACTCGATATGATGTCGCGAAAGCGCAAGCAGGACCAACCAGCGAGTGATACTACCACTAGCTCCAGTCAAACAGAAAAGAAGCCTCGTAGTGATGACAGCAACACGCACACACAAAGCCCACCGCAGGACTCGCTCGTGTCGCGAAAGACCAAGGAAGCAGCTGGACTGGCACGTCCTCAGAAGTCTCCCACGCCACGAAAGCCACCTCGAAGTGTGATCAGTTCTGCTGCTCAAGACCGAGAGGAGAAGACTACTGGTCGAGAGAGCATGCAAAGTGGTGGCAACTCGGCCCGCCAGTCGATCTTGGCGAAATTCAGCTCCCCCGCCCATTCCTCGAGGATAAAGACGCCGCTGAAGAGCATCCTAAGTGCCAAGAAGCCCAAGGCTGGACCAATCACGACGCCAATCAAGTCGGTGAACTTTGGTCCGTCTCAAGGTGCCGAGTTCAATCTCGGCTCACCGTCGACGTCCATGACCCCGATGCTAGCCAAGGACGCGAGACGAATGTTCCCACTCGACGGGATGAGTTCGCCACCTTCATTGCAAGAAATGGGCGAAGAGGAAGAAGATGAAGAGACCTCGCTGAATACTTCGCTGCTTGATGAGGCGGACGCCATCGACTCAGATGACACAGAGCAGAAGGAAGAGCGGGACGATGACAATACGACGGAGATGGTGATCTCGAGACTGAGCTTCTCGACGAGGAATAAATCGCCGGAGAACCGCCGACGCTACAGTCTCCGCGGCGTGAGTCCGATGGACAACCAAGCGAACGCGAGGCGCTTGCGGAGGAACAGTGTGAGTGCCGTTGTTCGTTCTCCAGTATCTGCAAGAAAGCTGAAAGGCATCGGTCCGTACGCGTTGCAGTCTGCGCCCGCGCCTCCTTCGGCGTCAAAGTCGAACTTCCTCGCCCAGACGGACGATGCTGAACCTCAAGGAAGAACAGCGTACGCTGACTCCTCGGCGTCATCGGATGCGGGTGAAGACATGGAAATTACCGGCGACTTCTCGGCTTTCGTCCAGGCAGGAGGCAACATGTTCGCCTCTAACAGCAAGGCTCCAGCTGCGACAACGTCGTCCTTCCGATTCCGCAGTCAGGTTCAGGAAACGAAGGACAGCTCACCGTTTGGAGACTCACCCGTTGAGGACGAGACTGTGGAGCTCGGCAGCCTGGGCGATCTCGTCGCCGAGTCGGCTGCCTATGATGAGACCCACCAGGGTCGTGCCCCGCAGCAGCAGCAATCGACTTCGCCAAAACCATCAAATTTTGTCCAAGGTGAAGACGATTCTCAGACTCCAGCGCTCGGAAGTCTTAGCGATTTGGCTCGCGAAGGCGAGGAGCAATCACCACGAACCAACCGTCTGAGCACCAGCACCATGCGCCGCTTCAATTCGCTGCACTACAGTCAACTGGACGATCAGGACATCACACTTGACCCGATCATGGAGGAAGAAGAAGACGCCGCCAACTCCTCGGCTCCGAGCATGATGGACATGGAGACGAGCGAAGACGAGAGCGATGCCGAGTACGACGAGCGCCGCAAGTCACTGGTCGTGAACCTGTCGTCAAAGTTTGAGCGCGTCGGATCGGGGACCCCGAAGTCGCGAACTGCGCCGGAGAGCGAGGTGACCGCCACGGCCCTGGGTGCGAGAATACGATCGCCATCGCGCCAGTCGCCTCGACGCAAGAGTGCGGCACCAGAGATAGCACCCACGGTGCCGTTGATTTCGATGGAGGAGCTCCTGACCACTGCCGATCTTCAGACTGAAGCTACGACCACACCAGACGACCATTTCAACGAGCTGCACTCTCCAAGCACCACTGCTGGTTCCATGGTGGACGCTGTGAAGAGAGCGTCGATCTCGCATGCCTGCAAAGACATTGTCAAATGGCACATTGACGAGATCTTGTCGTGGTCCGCGGGTCTCACTGATGTCTTAGGATCGCTGTTGAGTGAGAAGGCGCCAGCGATATTCAGCCCCGAGTTGTTTGGTGAATCTGGCATCGGAGCAGTGAAAGCGCTGCACGACTTGGAGACTGCTCGTGTACAAAGCGGACTGTGTCAGTGGCGAACGAAAATGGAGAGCGAGATTGGCGAGAAACTCCAAGCGTCTGCCAGTGAGCTCGAGAAGGATGTTCACACACTGAAACAGCGCATCGCCAAGGACACTACGACGAGACAGAGCGAACTCGCTGCGCTCCAGGAGCTGATCGATCGCGAGAAGCAGATGTCGGAGCTGCTCGACGCAATTGAAGAACAGCAGTCGGTTCGCAACGAATATGCGGCGACGGTTGATGTGCTCGACACGCAGTGCGCATCGCTGTCTCTCGAAGCGTCTGTGCTAGAGGACCAGCTCCGTGTTGTCGAGAACCTGGCAGCGAATGGCAATCTCATCTCTGTCGAGACAGCTGCTGAGCTGGAGCGTCAGGTACTGAACGTCGAAGAGCTCTCTGCGATCCAAGGGAGCGTGAGCGTCTGGCGCATCGGTGTGGCAACGTCATCGCACCTCAAGTTAAGTGCACAGTTTGACGACGTGGTCGTGCGCGTGGATCTGCAGGTGAACGTTGTCCTGAATGGCTCGGAGCTGAGCTCCAATGGCGGGTTTTCAACGGACGTGGCGTCCAGTGTAATCTTGAAGCGAAGGCGAAGAAGCTCGTACCTGGCTGAAGCCGACAGCGACATTGTCCGACTGGTGCAGCAGAAGCTGTTTGACCCCGTGCAGCTCTCTCGTTTCATCCGCACGACTAACAGCTCCCAGCATGGCGACGACCAGCGTCTGGACCGCCCACGACGCATCTGCGCGCTGCTGCAGGAGCTCGAGCGCTACGTGACGCTCTCGCACCGGTTCCTGCGCGAGCTACGCCTGCTCTCGGCGCAGTATGCGGTCGAGTTCATCGCCGAGGAGTCGGTGCTCTGGGTGGAATTTTTGAACTTCACGCCACTCCGGGAGGCCAAGTTTGTTGTCGGCTTTGCGATTCTCGACGAGTTCCCGTTCTCGAACTTTGAGACGAGCGTGCATGTGGTGTACGGGCCGGTAAGTTATGCTTTCTCTGTGTTGCCTGTGGTATTCTGAGACTTGCTAATCGATTCCAATGTCTGTGCTTCGCGTTGAACAGGTTTCGTCTGACGACATCCGCGTGGAGATCGAGGCTGAGGCCGCCAAGCAGAGCGAGTACGAGTACATCTCGCGCATCTGCGAGCGTCTGCGGAACGCTTTCGTGAGTCGGTGATCCGGTGATCTCTCTTTTTTTGAAGTCGTTCGTTGTGGAGCTGCTGGGGTGTAGTGAGTGAGTGCCTGTAATGTGGGCTGGACTGTTTGTCGACCGTTAGTGAGCCAGCCTGCAAGGCATGCAACGGACCCACCCATTTCAGTAGAGCAGCCAACCTCCTATCTATTGTGAAGAAAGACAGCAACAGCAAGCACAGCTGTACCATAAAATATCAAGCACCTAGCCAGTCAAACCACGTCGTTCTCTTCATCGAGCTCAATCAAAATGGGATGGACAGCAGCTACGCGGATGCAGGATTACAGTACATGTGGCAGTATCAGTCGTCCCAGTCGTCGTCGCTGTCCAAATCGTGCGCTGCAGCGGTCTTCGCGTTGTTCGTGACGCCCTTGGTGACCGAGTGTAGCGAAGGCTGCGACGCCAGAGCCTGAACAGAATAACAAAACACACCGAGTGAAACATGAAGCTCATGCATCAACAAGCCTCCCCCATCAGAGAAGTACCCACACCTAAAACACGTACGTTAAGCCGCTCAAACTGCTCCGCCTTCACGCGCTTCTCCTCGTCCTCTTTGCGGATGCGGTCCTGGAAATCCAACGTCCTCGGCCGCGCCTGCACCACCTCCTTGGGCTTTTGTGAGAGTGGCACCATGTCTGAAACACAGTACAACAGCAGCAGCAAGGGAAACGGTTAGCAAGCCGACACCTCAGTACAACATTGTGATTTACATACAGCACACGCACCATTCGGTCGCAGCGACTCGTAGACTGGCGTCGCAGTCTCGCCTGCGAACCACTGGCTCGCCGTCAAAGATGCTTGTGCTGTTTGCGTGGGGCCGTAGACATCATCTTGGAAGAACTCGCGAAGCTTCTCGGTTCGTGGCAGAGAGAACGACACGCGATCCACGACGTTCGGGGTCAGCAACAGCAGGCGGTCGATCTCCACATTGCGCACGTCACATAGCAACTTGGGCAACAGCGCAGCACCACTAATGGGGTCCTGACCAGAGTACGCGAACGGCAGGTTCACGTGTGCCGTGGCCGAGACCGGGTCGATCTCATAGCTCTGCACGTGGCGATCACCCATGCCAACTAAGAACAGCAACCGGGAGCTTTCGTCGTAGAATGGGTAGTGAATCACGCTGCTCGCACTAGTCTCAATCGTTACGGGGCTCGAAATTGGTTCCACGAGGTTCTTTGGGTCCCAAAACAGGATCTGCTTCTCGTTGCGCGCGTTCACGCCCACGGTTACAAGCTTCAAGTCGTCGATCCAGGTCACGAACTGAGGCTTGGCGCTGTCGTGACCGCAGCCCATGGCCACGAGCGGGTGGCTCTGGCTACGAGGATCAAAAATGCGCACGATCTTCTCGCGACTGGAGGTCGCCAACAGACTCCCATCGAAGTTGAACGCCATACTCCAGACCATATCTTCAAACTTATCAGCAAGCGATATTTGCTCCTGGCCGTGCTCGACGTCCCAGAGCCGCAGCGTCAGGTCCTGTGCCGCCGAGCAGAGCACGTTGGACGCTGTTGGATGGAACTTGACGGCTCGGAGCCCCTTCGTGTGGCCCCTGAGCGTCTGCATGGACACTGAGGTCGACGACGATGCATCATCACTGACAGACCAGAGCTGAATGACAGAATCTCCGCCGCCAGTCGCGAGGATGTCGTCCTTGAACGGACTAAAGTCCATATCCGCCACTGCGTACTTGTGTCCATTAATGATGGACGTCTCGGTGGACGCTCGTCCTGTGGCGGAGAGCGCGCTCATCATCACAGGTCCACCGGCGCCCATGATCGGCACGGCCCAGAATTTGGAGTTCGCCTTTATGATCGGAGACGCGATCGTGGACGACGCGACCGACTTGTCGCCGAAATGGAAGAGCTCATTGCGCGTCGCCTGCTTGCCCTTGATGTACTTGAGCTGTGGACACGAAAACAACATAGACCAGTCAATGCGATTAATGGCTAGTCAAGAACCCTAGAGTAGTGGATTCAACGAACCTTGTGGCCGTACTTGGAGCCCAGACGACGGGCTTTGTCGGACAGCATGTCCGGCGTCTCTTCTTCAGCAGCAGCACCATTGTCAGCATTGACATTCCCTGGCGCCGTGGCCGTCGTGGCCAGGTTCACTGGCGCAGCTTCAGTTGAGCCCACTGCCGGGGTATGCCACTGTGGAGGCTGACTTGGGACGAATGCAGCTGCTTTCCACGCAGGCACCGCCTGCACTGGCTTTGCAGGCGTTGAGGCCGCAGACCAGGACGAGGTCGAGGCTCCCCAACCACTCGGTGCTGGTGGTGGAGATGCAGTTGACGGCGATGCCGCTGTTGTAGTTGTGGTTGTCGATGAAGCTGATGGCGTAGCGTTCCACGTAGACCCCCACGTCGTAGTTGCGGCTTGTTTGCTTCCATTCGATGGTGCCGCAGTTGCCGCTGCTGGTGGCTTCCACTGAGAATCTCCAAACACAGAGCTGGCTCCAGCCTCTCTCGGGGCAGCTGAACTCTTGGCGCTCGTCGTCGAGACCTTTTCCAGTAGAGGATCAGCATCGGTACCACTCTGCCACTCTTCCGAGCTCAGCGCAGCCTTGAACGCTTTCGTGTCTGGGTACAAATCACTCTGGAACGTGTGGACCGCGTCCTTGCGCGGCACCTGGAAGCTTAAGACATCGCAGAGTCCACCGCCACTGGAGCTTAGGTTCAGCACGCGCGTGACTTCACAGCTCTCAGTGTCGCATGCCTGCTTGGGGAGCATCGCGGCCGCGAACGTCATGTTGGCCAGCACACTGTGGTCCAGCGCTTGGATTGTGGCCGAGCCGCGACCAAGGTCCACTTCAAAGCTACGCACACTGCGGTCGCCTTTGCCCAGCAGGTACAGAAGGTTCACGTCGTCGTCATAGAACGGGTAGAGCTGGCCGATGCTCGAGTCCAGACGCTGGCGGTGCGTATGCTTGGACAGGTTGCGCGGGTCCCAGAGCTTGAGTTCACGCTCCTGCATGCGGTCACAGCCTGTCGTGGCGAAGTGCTCGAGGCGGCCGCACCATACGACGCTCGACTGGCGGCGGCCCGTGTGCGCCTCGGTCTGCAGAACTTCACCATCGACTACGCGTGGATCCACCAGTCGCACCTGCTTGTCCAGTGAGGCCGTGAGAAGCATGCTTCCGTCGTAGCTCCATGCCATAGAGCAAAGGTTGTCGCCCAGAGCACCAGCGCCCTTGAACAGCTGGAAGCGCGTCGCTTGCGTCTCAATGTCGCCAATGACCAGCTCCTTGTGCGCGTAAAAGGCCACCAGACCCTGTGCTGATGGGTGGAACCTGACGCCGCCCACGCTCGAGCATGATTCAGAAGTAAATGTGGCCACTGGGGTTCTCAGATCTTCTTGGAGCGGCCCGTTCTCAGGTAACTTCCACAACTGGTGCAAGACACACAGGAGTCAGCGGGCTGGTCTTTCACCATCATACTCAATACAACACAACACCCAAGGCGCGGTAGAGTTATTTGTACCTTGACAGTCGCGTCAGCGCTCCCCGTAGCCAGCACGTTAGCGTCAAAAGGCGAGAACTCGAGCGTGTTCACCCGGCTCTGGTGCGCGCGAATGAGCGGTGGCTACCGGCATATACGCACGTAAATCAAACAAGGTGTCAGTCACCAGTTCCTCTAGTGGTCATAGCGGCTAAACAATGTACACCATCGTGTGTTCGCACCGTAATGAGCGCGCTCTTGCCCGTCTCGCTCAGCGACTTGACCTGGACCGCGCCGCCGCCTGCGTATTGAACGTCGCGCAAACACTCTCGTAAGCGAACATACCAACCTCCACACAGACCGTAAAGGTAGAACGTACCGTCCATCCGGTGCGCGAAGGCGAACTTGTCGACCGTGGCCGTGAGCGCATTGCCTTCCACGAGCGCCGTCGTGACCTGCAGGCCGTCGTAGCTCTGCTCACGCGGGAGCTGTTTGCACTCGATGTTGCGGAACTTGCTGCGTGCGTAGAGCAGAGAATGAGACATAGGGTCATTGCGTACGTACCCATTGATATACATAGATACAGAGAGACGCATAGGTGAACGCACCTCGCGTGGAAGGCGAAGCGCGGCGCCATGGTCGTCGTCCTCTTCGTCTTCTTGCTGGATGTGTTTGAAAAAAATGACGTTGTTGTGTTTGGTTCATTTTGGCTTTGGGCTTCAAGGATCTGAGCATCAAGTGCGTACTTCGTGTCGCCTTTGTGGTTCGTAATTAAGCGAGTGTATGAGCCTCTCTACTGAGTTGGAGTGGTCGTGGTGGTGTTACGTACCGATCAGTCTTGGGAGCTAGCAACATTACGCACTTAGTGCACTCAGATTCGCACTTTTATGCAGCGCAAGTATACGATTTCGTACTTTAACGAGTCTAAGGTCGTACTTTAACGGAGCGTAGATGGCGTTTTGTGCGGCCCGCGAATGGCCCATCAGTTGCTGATTATCCGGTGGTCCCGCTGACAGACGAAGACTCGCGAAGCAAGAGCGCACGAGAGAAAGGCATGCGGCGCGGCGGCTGGCGATGCGCCCACGCGGCTCTGCGTCTTCCGCAGTCATCTTCTTCACATGCAACAGGACCAGCGCCAACTCTGACCCGTGGGGTAGCTCCTTCATTGGCGGCGTCTGCATCTTCGATCTGTGACCTGCAACGCATCCGATGGTTTAGTCGAGCAGCAGCGCACACTGCGTCAGTCCACTCCGAGCAGCACAGAGAGCATGACGGTTCGCATCGCATGATGCAGCGCCGTCTCCGCCACATACCCATATCCTCAGCTACACCGTCGACGGCACAGCAGAAGAAGCAGAAGAAGACGCAGAACCACAAGTCAAAGCCGCATCAACAGCAACAAGTGCGACTGCGCCTCGCCGACCAGCACGTGACCGCGCTTGTGACGAAGCGCACGTCACCTGCGGAGTTTGTGACTGCTTGCCGCCAGCTATCCATGAAGGACGAGATCAAGATCCTCGCGGGCACCGATCTACAGGCGTGGAACATCGCGTTGCAGAACCGACTCGTGCAGGACGACGTAGACGGTGCGCGCGCATTGCTGGAGCTCGTGGGCAACTTTGATGTCGCGAACACGAACGAGCAGCTCTGGACGGATCTGCTCTTCACGCTCATGCGGCAGCACTCGTCGCTGAGTGACGGCAACGAGGTCAAGCGCATCCTGGATGAACTGCACGCCAAGTGCGGCAAGGAGTTCGTGGCGCAGTTGCTTGTGTCGGTCGTGAACGGCTGCGCGAACATCAAGATGTTCGACCAGGCGCAGTTTCTCGTGCTCTACCACCTGGAGCTGAGCGCCAGCGTGACACGCATCCCGTCACGCATCATCGGCCATTTGGTGTCGAATATGGCGGCCAAGCGCAGGTACACCGACGTGATCGCGTTCACGACGGACCTGTTTAAACACCCGCGCTTTGAACTCGCGGACTTCCAGCAACAGGGCTTTATCGCGCTCTTCCGCAGCTGCACGCTGGGTAACGAGCCGCCGAACAGGTCGATCGCGTTCTTTCTCAAGTGGTTCGAGGCCAAAGTGGCGCAGCTTAATGGCGAAAATGGTGACTTCAAGCAGAAGCTCAAGGCCCAGCAGTTTGAAAAAGTCTTTGGCGCCGCGATCCAATGCTGCGTTGAGACGCCCGAGGGCGCCAAGCTGGCGCTGCGCTGCTACGACGCCATGGTGCAGCTTAACGAAGAGGGCAACGAGCGCGTGATCCTCATTGACGAGAACATCTACGTGAACGTGCTCAAGGCGTGCGTGGCACAATCGGACCCATCGCTCTTCAAGGACGTGTACCGCTCCATGGTGGGCGACGGCGTAGCACGCGGTCCGGGCTTTGGCTCGGCGATTCGCTTCTGCACCACGACGCGCGACATTTCGTTCTTGGAAGAAGTGCTCGAGGACGCGTTCGCGCTGGAAGACGCGCTTCAAGGTGCCTGGATGCTCGATGTGCCGCAGTACAACGACGCGCTCGGCTGCTTCGCGGCCACAAAGAGCTACGATTTAGCCAAGGATCTCTTCTCACGCATGTTACAGAACCCGTTCATCACGCCGGACCACATCACGATGCTCGAGGTAGTCGAGAACCACCGCGACGCGCCCTTCGCGGACCTCTTCAACCTCATGGAGCTCTTCCTTGAGTGGGATTTGTGTCCGAACCTGCAGGTGTTCACATCGCTGCTGGCAACCTGCGCACGCAGGCGACTCGTGGGCGATGCCATGGCACTGCTCGACGCCATGAAGACCCAGGGTGTGGAACCGGACGTTAAGACGTTCACAGTCATCGCGTTCGTGTATGGCACGCACGCCGACATTGGCGGCATCGTGCGCATCCTCAAGACCATGGCGGTCAAGAAGATCGAGACGGACCAGGTGTTCTTTGACTACGTCATGAATGCGCTCCATGGCGCGAGTGGCATTGACATCTGCTTTTCGCTCTTCCGCGAGATGCGCGAGGCCGACCTGGCGATCCCCGAGGGCCTCTACGGCTCGCTCGTGGACGTGGGCACCAAGGTCGGGCTCGTCGAGCGCACGCTGCACATCGCGTACGAGATGGAGTGCGACGGCTTCACGCTCTCGTCCGAGCGCATGCAGGCGCTTGTCGCGCGCTGCGAGTCGAGCACGGAGCTCAATGAGCTGATACGCACCTTCGTGTTGCTGCACCAAGGGTACCAGGATGCCGAGACGGCGCGGTTCACGGTTGAGGTCTACGAAGAGCTCATTGAGCTGCTCGCGAGGTTCTCCAAGAGAGACATGATCCCCAAGATCCGCAAACTCGCCGAGGACGCCGGACTCGAGCTGCAGTAGTAAGGCTGCTACTAGAAGCACACGTTTGGCATAGAACAACAAGCTTCTACCACCACACAATTTTACATTTAACAACAAGAACAAGCGATAGATACACAACCTTACATGCGTTGATAGACAAGAGCAACTTTCATCTATGCAATCAGGGGTCTCTCCCTTGACCCGCTAAACTAAGCTAATCCCCGTAACAACTGCGGCTCGGTCATTCGAGGGTGTTGCTGCTGTCGAGCCGTGAGATCCAATGCGCGTCGCGGCTCTCGTGCTGTGGACGTCACGGGGTTTGTTGTTAGATTGGTAGCTCTTCGGTTGCAAATTCTTCCACTGCCGGTCGATCGCGTCCTTAATTGCTGGTATCGCGCGATACAAATTCTTGTCCTCGAGCTTCTTGCGTATTGAGAGCGCTCGGGCGTTGTTGTTACTGTACCCATCGGACACCGTGTGGTACAGTATCTTGAAGCTCATGTCGGGCACTGCACCCAGGATGCCATCCGTGCAGGCTGTCGCTTGCTTGAGCTGGAGTTCCGAAGTCACGACGTGCACGAGCTCGATGTGCAGGTGGCGCAGCACGGGCACGAGCAGCACGGTGTTCTCTACCATGTCCGGCTACCGCAAGGGTTATTAAAGCAACCCGTGAGACTGCTATTGAGATAGAGACGATATGCAGAGTTATCGCATGTGAGGACGTACCGCCAGGCAGTCCATGACGATGTGGTGTGGGGAAATGCCCGAGGCCGCGAGTACATTGCGGATCGCCTCACACTCGAGCACGCTGTCGTTGCCCGACTCGTCAGCCATTGGCACCTGGGCGAAATGCGACACGGCAACATTACGTTGTTGCAGTTAGCGCTTCACAATCTATTCCAAGGAGACATTGCCAGCACTTACGAGGTAGCAGTGCGAGTTGGCTTGCTGTTCGGCGAACGCTCTGGTGACCTCCCAGTAGAGCTCGCTCGCCTTCTCGACGCGGATCGCTACACACGCGCTCAGTCCGCCACCGCTCTTCAGCGGTCCACTGCCATGTACGATGATCACCTGACTGTCAGTAGAGACACTTCCGCTCTCATCGTGTGCGTCTTCGTCTTCAAGGATCGGATTGAGATTGGGCGTGACCGCCGGGTGCCGCGGCGCCTGGCGACACGGCTGCAGACCGTCGAATGCGAGTCCCTGTCGGAAGAGGTCGAGTCCCGCAGCCGCGAAGAGCTTGGCGTTACTCATCACGTGCTTTATCTGCTCGCCGCCGCCAAAGTGCCCGGTGCTTGCGCGTGCGCGGTTGCCGCGCATCGAGTCTTGGGGAAGCACAGTTCCCACCATGCGGATCCGCGACGGCCGCGGCACGGAGGTTGGTGGTGCTGGGGGTGGATTCTGCTGCTGCCATACAACAGCAGAGCTGCCGGTGCGGAAGCTGCGGAAGATATCGTAGCCCTCGTCCCTGCTCTCGTCGTCGTTGTAGGACGTCAGTCTCTGTTTGTTGCCAGCACCACCGCCACGACCGTGCGCCATCATTGCTTTGCGGCTTCTGAGCGATGTTGAAGAATGGCCATGATCGGGATGATTGTTTCGTACCCCTTCGTGTGAAGTAACACAAATACAGCTACTTCAAGGACTCGAAAGGTCACATAGTTGCACAAGATGCCATCCATTTCTTGCGTTGAAGTGACGACGACGAGCAACAGAGCACGAGATGCGTGGCAACGGCGAGGAGCTCAATGAAAGAAACAGTCTGGACGAGGTGGACCCGTTCTTTATGGCGCTGCTGCGCTCGCGCCAGCGGCGCTTCGTCGAATGCATCGACATCTGCACCGAGATCCTGGCCGTGAACCCGTACGACCAGGTGCGTTCATGCCAAGTTCGCAAAGGGGCGCAGGTCATAATGAATGCATTCAACAACCAACGATCTTCTCTCTCTATGTGGATGTAGGCAGCATGGGTGACCAAGACCAAGGCGATGACGTCGCAGAGCTACATTGACGACTCGGAGCTCGAGGAGGACGGCGCGGCCGACCTGCTCATGGACGACAACGTCATGGCGTCCATGCCGCGGCCGGGTACGTCGCTCAACCGCCCGAACACCAAGGCGAGCACGAACGGTGACCCGAGCTTACGTCCCATGACGTCCACTGGTCGTCCATTGAGTGGCTTTGCGCGTCCCGGGACGAGCTCGCGCCCAGGTACAGGCAGCATGTCGATCGACAAGGCACTACAGGGCAATCGCCCCGGAACCTCACGTCCGCCGACGACCCTGGGCCGACAGGTGCGACTGGGCACAGCGTCCATGCAGGCGACTGACAACGGTGTGTTTATCGACGTGAACCGCTTGGACTTCAAGCGGTACGCCGCTCGCCCGGCGATCGCCAAGGTGCTCGTGGATTACCTGCTGTACCACGAGCACAACCCACGCAAGGCTTTGGAACTCGCGGCCGAGGCGACCGTGGCCGTGGATTACAAGGACTGGTGGTGGAAGGCGCGCTTGGGGAAATGCTACTACCAATTGGGACTCTTCCGCGACGCCGAGAAGCAGTTCGAGTCGTCGCTTCGCAGCCAGGACATGGTCATCACGGTGCTGGAATTGGGTAAAGTGTACCTGCGCCTGGACCAGCCCAACACAGCGCTTGACCGGTACGAGAAAGCCAAGGGCAAGTTCCCGGGCGATGTTCACCTGCTCATCGGTAGCGCGCGTGTGCATGACATGCTCAACGACGTGGAGAAGAGCGTGGAGCTCTACAAGGACGTGCTGGCGCTCGACGCAAGCAACATCGAAGCCATCGCGTGCCTCGCGTCCAACTTTTTCTACACCGACCACCCGGAAGTGGCGTTGAGGTACTACCGAAGGCTGCTGCAGATGGATGTGAGCAACTCGGAGCTCTGGTGCAACATCGGCCTCTGCTGTTTCTACGCGTCGCAGTACGACATGACGCTCTCGTGCTTTGAGCGCGCACTTTCCATGGCCTCGGACGACACCATGGCCGATATCTGGTACAACGTGGGCCAGGTGGCCATCGGCATCGGCGATCTCGGACTCGCCTACCAGGCCTTCAAGATCGCCGTGTCCGTCGACAGCAACCACGCCGAGTCATACAACAACCTGGGCGTGCTCGAGCTGCGCAAGGGCAACCTCGACCAGGCTCGCGCCAACTTCCAGCTCGCCGAGTCGCTCGCGGGCTTCATGTTCGAACCGAGCTACAACAGAGGCATGTTTACTTTTACTTGGGCTTGTAAGGCTTGTTGAGACTGACTTCTTTGTGGACTTGTTTGTGTGTGTGGTAGCGCTGTTGGCGTACAAGGTGGGCGACTTTCACGACTCATTCACAAAGGTGAACGCAGCGCTGGCGACGTACCCGAGCCACAGCGACTCGATCGAGCTCAAGAAGCAGCTCCAGCACTTCCTCACACTCATGTAGCTGGATTTGTACATCGACTCCATGCACAACACGCGAGACAGCAAGAGACGAAACACAACATAAATGTATCCAAAGAGTATTGCAATTCATATAGGAAGAGAAATGAAAAGACATGAGCATATGGCACGCGTAACGCAAGAAGAAGATGGCAAACAGGGGCACTTCAGCTACCTCATGCTAAGCAGTCGCAGTCTCCATCTCTGCGCTTTGAGCTGTTGGGCGAGTTCGAGAACAGGAACGGTCGGTTGACGCAATACGTTGGCTGAAGGCAGCAGGATCATATCTGTAGCTGCTCAGTTCGCTCGCTCTACTCTTCATCAGCAGCAGCAGCAGCTTACAAGAAGTAGTCTGGCGTGCGCTTCTTCTCGTTGAATGTGCTGTCTCGCGGCGCCGGGTCGAACTGGATGAACTTGCACGTATCGTAGACCTTGTCGCCGTTGCGGTCGCACATGACCTCGTCGATCTCCATGAGCGCGGCCTGGTTGCCGCAGCGGTAGCAGTAGTTCGGCGCACTGAAGATCGTGACGACGCCACGGTTGTGCGTCCATTGGTACCCTTCCATGACTAACTGATGCGCGCGCGCGATGAACGTGAGCCCGTTGCTGCGCTTGAACTGCTCCGTGATATCCTGGCCGAATGTGTAGCCGGCGCCACGCGGCGAGATGCCCCATCCACAACGGTCGTCCGGGTCGGACCAGACGAGGTCGCACATCGGCCCCTCGTGCGGCACCTCCTGCACGCGGTCGAGCGCGCGCGCGTGGTCGAGCGTGTCGATGGATGGCGAGAGCCCGCCGTGCATGCAGAACACGCGGTTCTCGATGAGTGCGGTCATCGGCAGGTGGTCGAAGAGGTCCGTGAAGTACTTCCACACGTTCGCGTTGCCGTACTTGCGCAGGCACTCGTCGTAGAAGCCGTAGACCTGCGTGATCTGGCGACTCTCGTGGTTGCCGCGCAGGATCGTGATGCGCTCCGGGTGGCGCACCTTGAGTGCCACGAGCAGCGTCACACTCTCGAGCGAGTAGTACCCGCGGTCCACGTAGTCGCCCATGAAGAGGTAGTTCGTGTCCGGACAGGCGCCGCCTATTCTGAAGAGCTCGAGTAAGTCGTAGAACTGGCCGTGGATGTCGCCGCAGACCGTCACGGGGCACCGCACGGGCTGCACGTTCGACTCGGCCGAGAGGATCTCCTTGCCCTTCTGGCACAGCTCGTAGATCTCCGTCTCCGTGAGGTTCTCGGCGCGGCGCAAGCGGTCCACCTGCGCGTCCAGCGCGCGCATCTCTCCGCGCGAGTCCATCGTTCACGTCACGTAGTCAGCTGCACGGGCGGTCTCGTCAAGAAGCGGCGGGTGGGTGAGCGTGCACGCGTCTCCCTTCTCTCGGTCTTCTTTATGGGGGAGCGAGCTCGACGGGGGCGGAAAAAGGAAAGGTTGGGTGAGGGAGGACGGGCGACATCGTTTTTATACGCGGAGCTCGCCTGAAGGAGATTTATTCACAAATCATTAAGATTGAGATCCAACTAAGAGCTTTGATATAATGGAATAATTTTGATCGATCGTGGCGTGTAAGTTACAGTCGAGGGATAGTGATTCATAAACGAAAAGCGTAGTAATAGGTATGTACTGGACATATTTGAGATCATTTTCTTTTCTCCGGAATGATTGCGATACGACACCACAACACCATCACCAACCTACAAAGCAGACTTGTAGGTGTCTTGAATGTCGTTTCTAGGTTCTATCCTACACTCTTAACCAAAGAGCTCCAACACTGCATGACACCCACGCTCGCTTCAACATGCGAACTCGAAGCCCACTCACGCACAAACTCTGTGTGGGTATTGCACGTAGTGGCAGCGCGCGATAAGACCGCATGAGCGCTTTCATCCATCCGAAAGCTCCCGAGCCACTTTATGTCAATGTGCAGCTAAATATATACTCGCACTGTCGGTTACCACCATCCGCCGCCCATCGGCGAGCTATTTCGAATGCGAAGTGAGCTCTTCTGTGCACACGAGGGCGGCATTTTTCATTCGCGAGCGAAAGATCGGAAACGAACGACTGTGGGCGCTGTTTCACGCTTCTATCCATCGTCGCCGTCGGTCAGTCGAGTCGCTTACGGCCAGTGCATCGTTGCAATAAGAGAGCGCGACGCCATGTCCAGCAGCCGGAAAGCCAACTACGCGCCCAAGCGCGAGCAGGACAGCTTCGAGGAGCTCTCGGGCAAGCTCACGGCCGACTTGCGCAACCACGTGCGCTTCATGGTGCGTCTCATGATGAGCGCTGAAGTGCAAATGGACTCATTCAACACTGACGAGTGTGACGGTCTCGATCTACGCACTGCAGGCAGACTACCCCGTACTCTCGGACGACTGGAATCAAATGGCCGAGCAGATTGGACGCATCGGCGACATCACGGAGATGGTGATATCCCTTGCATTATCTGCCCTTGCATGTGGGAAGGTGACTGCGTGGCTAATTGTTGAATTTACTTTCTGCTTGGTTGTGTAGGAGCGATCACTGCCGAAGCAGCAGGACGCGACTCTATGGGAGTGCGAGGAGATCGCATTGAGGTACGTCTGTGTGGCTCTGAGACTAATGGTCACGTATTGAGAGCGGTGTTCTTACTGCGCTTGTGCAATAATGGGCTTCCGCAGATACCTCCTGGAAGATGGCAAGCTGAACCTGTGAGTTAGTAGCTACGGTGTGCCTTTGATTACATCTTCGTGTGTTCTCACAACCAGCTATTATCATTTGGACTCGTTTTCTGTCAGGTGCCTGCGAAACCTGGTCGACTACAACGAGTATCTCAAGCGAATGATCGAGCGAGGGCCAGTAAAGGTAAGTGCTGCCCACGTGCATACTCCTATGTTGATATATATGTTAATGCGCGTTGTGCTGTCTGACTATCTAGGAATCTACGATGGAGTTGCTGCAGAAGTTTGAGCGCGGCATGGGCCTGACGCTCAAGAACGCCTGGCTCCACGCCGAGGCTGTCCAGGTTCGCTATTTGGCTCGCTTTGCCTTGTTATAGGTTCAGGACTCATTCTCCCCATGATTTCTATATCGCTCCGTTGCCTAGACAACCGACATTCCGCTCTTGATCGAGTACATCCACAGCATCTTCAGCTACTGTCTTGAGAACCCGAATGTGAGTTTGCTATTGCCGCCATTGCAAGTTTGCCAGCCCATGAAGCTAATAGCTGCGTTGCTCTTTTGATGGAGCCAGTACCTGGCAGGGAAGAGTATGGACAACTGTCAGGAGATCACGGTAATCCACTTTCTACTGGGTCTGTGCAAGCAGCTCGACTCGATCGACGAATCAAGGTGAGTTCGCCGTTGCATCACCTAAGTCAGCTGTATGCATACCAACGGCTGCTCTTGTGCTACTGCTGGTGTCGCTTGCAGAATCATGCCGCTGATCATGGAGAAGCGCATCTTTTCGCTGCTGGCAATGCATCTCAGCATGAACATCCACCTGCTCAGTGTAAGTCCTGACAGCCAAGTAAGTTCGCTGGCTTGGTTGGTTGCCATGCATTGTCACGTGAGAAACTATAGCTCGAGAAAGGCTAACATTCGATCGCTACGTTGCAGTCGGCGGACATCGCAGTCGGCGTCGAGACGCTCGCGCTGCTCTGCGCCACGGAGGACTTCCAGTCGCACTCGGTGCGTTCCACAGTATCAAATGCATCCATAAATGGTTCCACTGCCATACAACTAACTGACAAGCTCTCCACCACTCTCGATCTAAATGTTCATCCCAGGACCGCTACGTGGACTCGCGCGAGACTGAAGCAGCGCTGCTCACGCTCAAGGGTAAGGCAGGCGACCATGCACACAGACTTTGATAACGTGGCCACAATGTACTAACGAAAGCTTGTACTTTGTAGACGAATACCTGGACGAGGCCACAGAGGACACGGACGTGCGCAAGCGCCTGCGTCCGCTGCTGGACGTCATCCGCGGCATCAAGCACCACTCGCGAAAGTGAGCCATCCATCCATCCAACCAGCTAGCAACTCTATTCCCCAAAAGGGTTCAGAATGGGTGGTCCACATCAAACTAGGCTTTTAACTGCGATTTTGCATATTCGCATAATCACAGATACGTGCACTCTTTTTAATCCGGCGTAACCTCTTGCAATGAATTTTCGTAATCAAGATTTCGAAGTTGCTATTTTCGTCAAAAAGAAAGCCTGTTTAATGGGCTTGTTTATAATACAGTTCAGAATTTCCTCAGATTTATTTTCCTTCTTCTCATGCTCGTTGTATGCTATACATAAAGCAAATTCAACGCGGAAATTCGAGCTCGCGGTGAACATACCAATATTTGTATGGCATACTTTGTGAAAGTCAAGAAGGGAAAAGTAGCGCTTCGTTTGGAACAACCGTCAAAAGCGTTTAGAAAGATTCCTCGTCCCATCTTAAAAAGCTGAGTATAAAAAGCAACTTCGCATTACGACAGCAGCAAGAACAAGAAAGATGCCGCGGCGCACCCGTCGCCATCACCTTCGACGTGGTGCTTATAGCCCTCCTCGTGCTCGCAATGCGACCCAACTTCACTAAACAGCGGGTGGCCCGAGCGTCGGGCATGTCCCGCTCTGCTCTGACGAGGCGCGTTCCCGGTCGTGGCGAGCCCACCGCTGCTGTCGTGGAAACAGCAGAACCGGCCCCTGCCGTCGTCCGCAGTACGCTCCAGTTGCCAGAGAATCAAGAGGCACTTGGCGAACAACGAGACGTTGCCGATGCTGACGTTGCCGAACAGGGTGGGGAATATGGAGGAGCGGGTGAGCCTGACGTCGTGGCGGATGTGGAGATGCATCCACCACCACAAACTGAATCCTACCAGAGATCCATCAGCTTTCCACTCCGATCGCTGTGTTGGGCCGTTGCACACAACCAAGTCTGTGAGGACGAATATTGTCTTCACCCGCACGACAGTGAGGAGA
>JAADWP010000537.1:0-20305 GCA_023336215.1 Globisporangium iwayamae
AAATGGGGTTGTTAGCACGGCAGAGGGATACAGTATAGTCAGTCACATAACATACTCAAACAGCATCGCTAAACTCCTAGTGGTCGCAAAGTTATGAGGAAAAAGGTGGGTGGCCGTATATTTTTGGCCTGGAGTGTATAAGAGCGATTTCGATCCATTCATTTCCCCAATGAGATCCAACACGTTGCCTCCGACTGGACATCGCGAGGTCAAAATCCGTTCATGTTTCCCTTGTACGGTATTCGTCGCTCTGTTTTGTTTTGTGGTTCGTTCGTGGTTTAACCGGAAGGCTAGTAAAGTCTTACCTAGGCAGACGAAAGCTTGCCAAGGGGCACAATTTGTATGTCCAGGAAATGATCATCTGTGTCAATTATCTACCCAGCGATCAGTTTCCTCATCTCCATCTGTTTTATGATTGTCTGCCCTCTTGAGCAATTAGCGCCTGGATTTGATAGTAAATAGTAGTATAGCAATTGCTGAAGAATCGAAGCCGCATGCGCGAGTTGACTCGCCCAAATCAAAACAAAACGCAGACGGACCTTTTAAATGGACGTATACCAAGTATTGTGCGTGCGTGTTTGTTTTTACATACTGGGCATCTTTTGGTGAAAAGCTATCCATTTGCTTACACGCACATTTGCAATCCAACGCCATAGAGCGGTCCGACCAAACGATAGAGCTGGATAGGCTTGGATCACAGCCAGTGCAGGTCGAGCATTACCAACTGAACAGCTCGGCTTTTAGTCTTTGAACGAAATGTAGAGCAAACTTCACCGAGACAGGATTTGTTGACCGAATCACGCTCAACAAACTTACAAAATAGTATTCCACTCTGAAACTCTATTTTAGACCATTTCGAAAGTTGTCCATTCCTCACATCAAGCTCCTCCCTCTTCGCTCAGTTGATTGGTCAAAAAGAAGCGCTGACGCTATAGGTCTTGCGCACGCAGTAGCGCTTTTCCAACTCAAAAAATGTGGGAAACCACACAAATCTGCAGAGCGCCACCGACTGATTGATCGATCATGGCCGGAGGAAGTGCCAGTGCGAATGACGCCGCTGCAGCGCGCGAGGAGACCCACGGCGAGTACCTGACGCGCTTCTGGCGCGCGCACGCCTCGGCGTTCATGCGCTGGTTCCTCGCACTGCCTTATGCCGGTCAGGTCTCCCTGCTGCGCAACGCGTGCCCGGACATCCCAGCGCAGTACGACCTGAAGGCCGAGCGGCCGCAGGCGGCGCAGTTCCTCACGCCGGACCTGACGCTCAAGGCACTCCTTGAAGAGAACGGCAAGGTGTTCCTGCGCATGATGAACGCACGCGCGAGTCGCTCGGACGACTGTACGCTCCAGGATCTGATGTACCTGCGCGCGCTGCGCGCCGAGAACAAGATGCCGACGTTCTCGGGTGAGACGTTCAAGCACGTGTCGCTCGCGTTCATCGACCCACTGGACGTCGAGCAGAACGTGCAGTCACTGCTGCCGTCGGCATCACAGGCGGTGCTCGAAGAGAAGAAGGCGCTGATCGCGCAGGGCAAGCTTATCGAGGCCGACGTGTGGCTCACGCTACAGATGCGCCAGCAGGTGGTCTACGCGTTGCTCACGAACGTCGCGCACACGTTCGAGACGATGTTCCTTAACCAAGTGATGGTCGGCGAGGTCTCAGCGGCGGAGATCGGCTGCCGCTTCTGCGGGTCGGCGACGCGCAAGAGCGAGGGTGACGCTGCCACGAGTACGAGTCTACTTCTGTGCGCGTGTGAGGCCGCATACTATTGCTGCAAGGAGCACCAGGTGGAGGACTGGAGCAACCACAAGTCGAGCTGCAAGACGATCCGGAAAGAGATGAGCGCTGCGCCCGGAAGCAACGTGTCTGTAGAGGCAGCGGGGCAGGAGACAAGTAACTAGAGCAAATAGATGCGCACTCAGTTCACCATTACACAGCTTTATACAAGCAGAGCCGTTCTCTTCCAGTATAAAGAACATTGCCTGACGGGGACATGCTGAACTTGGTATGTACGTGTACAGCTAGCTGTCCTGTATTCAACCCCGTGCCCGAGAGGTGCCTCTTCATGCCGATGTAATCCGTGTATCTTGTAAGGAAGCGTGAGAGTAAAAGTTATCAGAAAGGAGGAAGAGTGAGGATGTGCGCTTTTTGATACAGTTCGCAAGAGCTCAAGAGCTCAAGACATGAAGAAAGCTCCTCATCTTTGCACCTTTGTCACGCTGGAAGGCCTCGCTCGCTCGCTGGCTGATGATAGAGACTGCTGTGGAAGGACGGACATGGGGGGTTGGGAGGAGTAAAGTTCTCGTCAAGCTGCTTACGCGCTAGAACAAATGAAGCATGGACTATGTATGAACAGACCGAGTGGCTTGGTGATCGTAAATAAGGTTGCTCTCTTTGGAATGGTTATGCTACCAAATGGCTGTTGTACAAGGTGGTGGCTCAACTGATCTTGTCCTAAATACTCCTCGTTGTGGAGTGGCTGGTAATGCTGACAGCGCAGAGACGCAAAGTTTCCATTGGCTTGTCGCTCGTTTCCCCACAAGATGATTGTCGTCTGGCGCTGCTTGCTGGCCCTCTTTCTATATGGAGAACGTGTTGCGGTCCGAGTCGTAGTCGCAGTCGCTCTCGGCGATCGAGTCCAAGTGCTTGTGGCGCTTGCCCTGTACGTGGTTGAGCTCGCGTTGCTTCTGCTGGTGCAGCAGGAACTCTTCAAAGACCTCGAACCACGTGTTGGCCTGCTCCTCGCTCTGCGCCGACAGGTGGAGCACCTTGCCGCTCATGAGCCGCACACACAAAGCGTGCTTCTTGGGCGCGAAGTAGGAGACGTCCACAATGAGCTCGGAGCGGCGCACCTTGGAGTGCTCGCGGCTGTCCTTGCGGTACGAGAGGCAGCCGTTCTGGAAGACGAAGTAGCGCCGGCGCCACGTCTTGATGCGCTCGCCACGCTTCGTGAGGTACCCGGCGGCGTAGTCGTCGAGCGCCACGACGCTGTCGTCTCGACTGCAGACCATTATGTGACTATGTGTGTGTGTACGGAGCTCTAGCGCTGGAGGCTTGGGCTGGTTGGTACTCGTTAAGAGTGCGAGTTGGGGAATGAAGCGAGGCGTTGATTGAGAGAATCGCAGAGTGCGTGGTAGAGACTGGGAAGAGTGGACTGGCTGGCGGTTCAGCGATTGCACTTGGCACACACAGACGACGCAGAGTGGGTGTTTGCTTTCGCGGCTGTCGGACGGAGTGACTGGTCAAGTGAGCGGTCGCCTCGTCACCAACACTCATTTGCTGTTGCTGGTTCTTGATACACTCCGTCCACACTTGCAACCCTGGTCCTCCCCGATTCGCGGCAGAAAGCCGCACCGTAGCTCTTCGCTGCATCGCAATGGATTTGACAATGGTATACATTTATGCAGGAAGTTATGCTATCTAAAATAGTTTATACAATACTATAATGAGTATTTATATTAATACAACATGAACTTATAGAGGTATGTACTGAAGTGGGTACATCACCTGTGTCAAGCCAGCGTGGGCTTCTTTTTGACGAGACTGAGTTCGTGTCCCAATATTCTCCAAACCAGGCACTCTATGCGATGGCGGCGTGTCAATGGCGCTTGACGAGCTGCTGTTGCTGTATGGACAGCGGAGGTTCGTTATCGCAGCCACATGGCAAGCCGGCGGTGGCATCTGGGGGATTGGACTGATACGATAATCCTCGGTACGCGCAAACAATCAACCATGTGAACGGCGGACCAGACAATCACGCGTTGATAGGAGACATGCTGCTAGAAGACCCAGTTCGTCCGCGCCCATACTCTACAGGCAGCAATGAGTGTGTGAGGCTGGCGAAGTGCTCCAAAGTTTGTTCCCAAGTTTCGAATGGATAGCACCGCACGAGGCGTGGCTTGAAAAATTTCAGAAACAACACAGTGGGCAATTGCTTGAGTGGGACGTAAGGCTCTGGCTTGTTTGACTGAGATTGTTGTTAACTCCTGACCACATGCGAAGTCCTTTGGTCGACGTGGAAGCCAGCGCACTGGACACGCAGGTGATGGCGTGTATGTTGAAACGTCGGAGCCATTCGTTCTGAGCATCAGGAGGCTTCGCGACAGCACGCGAAGTGGACCGAAGCGGCTCAGACCGAAGTTCAGTATATGTAGTTACTATAGCTCGCTACACCCCGGCCGGAGCCTAGCTGCTATAGTTCCCTATTCTGGTGTGCGACTGTGACCTGGTGGGGCATGGCACTTTGCGTTGATCCCACGCAGGTGAAGTGAAGTGAAGCCTGGCAACGATGCGTACTTAGCTTCAGCTTGTCTTATAAGATTGTTTTGCGATTGGAAACAAAAGCGCTACGAATCATATTTTTATTATAAGAGCAGTATTAAAAGCCGCATTTTACAAAGACAAATTAGCTGAAATAACAAATACTTAGATCAAAACCTATTATTGTAGCTACTAAAACGGTGGGAATGAATTTTTGTATCAAAATCTTGCTGTTGTCGGAGTGATGCATTTATCCCTGGACTTACAAATGTGAAATTTATTCAGCAAGTTTAGTTCTATATATTACCGACGATAGGGAGTTACGCGTCTTTCGCCAAAAATAGAGCACTGCTTTAGCTGAATAGAGTAGGCATTTGTAGGTATTATGTGCTGTGTTTTATCCAGACCCAACAATAGGAATCGTTGGTACAATTAATAACATGATTTTTGACTTCTTTTCCCAAAATGTAATATTTGATTTCAATTTCGTGTGCGTCAGGCTGCGTACATTCGCGCAGAGCGAGCTTACCAACAACGAGCTCAAGCAAGCACGAGAGGAGTGGAAGATGTCACTCGCGTTCCTGGCCAAGAAGAGCTGGCACACGGCTAACCTCCGCGTACGTACATGTACACTGCCCCCTGTATATATCTCCGCATGCTTCATGTGGTGGCGCGCCTCGCTCGAGTGTATCGCTCATCGTCTATGTCTCTCTCGTTGTGTGTGTGTGTGTCGTTATTGCTTGCTTTCTTGTTGCAGAATGTGGAGAAAGTGTGGATCGCTGAGCAGAAGCACGACGCGGAGGAGAAGAAGCTCGCGGAGCTGCGCAAGAATATCGAGGAGGAGCGCCAGCTGCAGGAGCTGAGGCAGCTACAGGCGGCCAACGGCAACAAGTCTGCGACGCTCGAGCGCGTCGATTGGCTCTATGAGGGTCCCATGGCCCAGAGCGGGAACACCACCGAGGAGTACTTGTTAGGTAAGGAGTACAAGCCCGACGCCGCAGCCTCGGACCTCAATCAGCTCGGGACGACGAAGTACGGCTCACTGGCGCTCACGAAGAGCGCTTTGCCCGCGAACGACGCGTTCTCGCGCCTGAATGAAGACCCAATGATGCTCATTCGGTACGTCCATTGTTCTTTAATCATTGTCATTGGATCAGAAGTGCTCAATGGGCACGTTGGTATTGGGGTTTTATATGCAGCAAGCGCCAGCAGGCCGCTCATGAGAGTGTATTGAAGAACCCGGTGAAGATGGGCAAGATCAAGGCGAGCGTGGACAAGATCCTGAGCGAGAAGAAGGCTAAGAAGAAGGCTAAGAAGGAGAAGAAGAAGGAAAAGAAGCGTGCCAGGGGCGAGAAGAAGCGCAAGCGCAAGCGCGACCGCAGCGTTGCGTCCAGGGAATCTGATGGTAGTGATGACGACAGGCTTCGTGAGTTGAAGCGAAGCACGCGAGATTTTGAGACCGACCGCTTTGAGGAAGAGAAGGCGCCGCGTGGGAGGTCGCGCTCGCATGGTCGGGAGTCTTCGCCTACTCCGTGCCAGCGAGACCGTGATGTATACCGTGGACGAGATAGGAGTCGCGAGCGAGGAGGCCGAGATGGGCAGCGTGGAAGAGATCGTTCGAGTTCGCGTGGTCGCCACCACGAGGGGCGCTCTCGTGGCCGCAGTCCAAGTTACGATCGTGCGAGGTGGAGTAGAAGCAGAGACGGCCAGCGTCCAGCGACCAGCGGTTCGCGTGGTGTTCATGACTCTGGCCGTCGCAGTTGGAGCCAAAGTCCACGAGCGAATCGAGATGAAGAATTGCGTCATGAAAGCAAGCGAGAAGGCTTATCACGAGACTCACCAGAGCGTCACCGCAGTTCGAGTCCTCGCCGCGATTCGCACCTTGGCAGTCACAGACGCGATCGCAGAGAGAGGTCTTCGCTTCGGTCACCAGTTAGAAATGGTCGCTCGACTCGAGACGACCGCCGCGCTCGACGAAGTCCAAGTCGTGAGGAGAAGAGGCGACGCAGCCGCAGCTCAGAGCGACAACCACGACGAAGAAGCGGTAATGATGACCATCGTGACCAGCGGCGGTTAGAGAAGCGTGACGACTCGGATAGACGCGATGCGCACACACCAACTGACAGCAGTGCTGCCGAGCGCAAAAAGCCAGCGGACGGCCACAAATACGGGTTGATTAGCCGCAACGGAGCTGTACGTCATCACTGGTGTTATCTATGAGTCTTGTGTGTTGCCATGGAAGGTAGTTTGCTAATATGCTATGTGTGTTTGCTGTTGCCCGGTGTGCAGGTCGAATGCAAAGACATTGACACGACGACGCTCGGTCCAAACTCCAAGTTCCTCGAGATCGCGCGTGAGAAGCGCCGCAAGGAGGACGAGGAGCGCAAGCAAAAACTTTCCAAGTCGACTTCTGGTGCTGTGCAGTACTCGGAGGAGGAGAAGCAGCGCATGGCGGCGCAGATGGTCGAGGACGCGCGGCAGCGGGAGGATTACATCGCCAAGCGCGCGGCGCAGAAGAGCAAGGATGTCGACGACGAGGAGCTCAAGGCGACCAAGAACCCGCACTTCCTCAAGTACGTTTGTGTGTAGTGAGTGGGTCATATGGAATGAGTCGTCTGTCGTGCCATGAAGAGTCTAACGATCTGTTGATTTTGTGAATGGACGAGTAGAGAGATGCATGACGCTGCGTACATGGGCGAAGGCGGCGAGATGAGCGACCGCCTGCGCCGCAACAAACACTACATTCAGAGGCACGCGGACGCCTCCAACTTCATGGCCAAGTAGAGAGAGAAGCACGACGATTGCATCAGCAGCTGCACGAGCGCTCCCAAGAGACGACCTGCAAGCGGTCAATACAACAAAATAAAAGCAATGGAGACAAGAAGACGGGTGGTGGGGTGTATTTCTTTGGTGTCTCTGACGAATGGTACGATTAATCGAAGCACTTGAGCGAAAAGCAGAGAACTGATGATAAAACAATACAAGAAGAATACATGAAGCACATGCAGTGGAGGATGTGCGGTCCAGCAGCTACGAGAACATTGCAAAGCTTGTAGTAGCGAGTGGACCGCCAGGTGGAAAGGACAGAGTCTAGTTTGTTGGTCAGCATCGCGCGACTCACTCGATATCGCTCATGTCGCTCACGTCGCTGTCGTCGTCGTCCGTGCCCATGTCGATGTGCTGCGACGCGTACGTGCGTACGTATTCTACAAAGCAGTAGACAGCACACCAGAGATGTTAGCAGTGCTGAAAGCAGAACGAGGCAGACAAAACAGTAAGAACGCATGTCTGAAGTGAGTACGGACCTCGCACTTTGTTGTTGTACAACTCGGCGTCCTTCATGAGCAGCGACGCGGCCTCTCCGTTCAGCGGGTCGCTCGGGTTCGGGTAGCGCAGCAGTTGCGGGATGAACACGTCAAACACGTTCAGCAGCTCTGAACAAACAAGGAGCAGATAACAGGAGGTTAGCAAGTGTTCATTGAGCAGAATCACATCGCCATAGGATAACAACAACAACAAGAGCGAATCACGCACCAAACAGTGGGCTCCAGGTCTGGTTGATAACGTCCAGACACACAGATCCCGACCTGCTCAAGTGCGTGACGAACCACAACAATCACCAATCAAAGTTAATTCAGCGCACGCACGCCTTCATGCCACAGAAGGATACAAGGAAGGGCGTACATGTCGTCGACGTTCGGGTGGTAGATGCGGTTCACAAAGCCGATCGAAGGAGACTTGAACGGGTATTCCCTCGGAAGCGACACGTGGATCTTCCAGGATCCGCCTTCGTATGGAGCTGTTCACACGTAATCCACAGTCATAACGGCAGAAAATACAGGTCGTTGTGTGAGCACTTCGCTACGTGCTCGCGCACAAATACGCAAGAGCCAATAGACAGGGCCAACAGACAGCAGCAGCATTGAGCCAGGCACGTACAGTCTTTTGGTCCGTGGAACTTGACGTGGAAGTCACTTGTCTTGGACTCGTCCGTGAGCTGCACCTCGTAGTCGCTCATCATCCTACATACGCACACATACACAGCCACACACATGGCCATTTTGCGGAGCCATATTGTCAGTTGGCCGCAACAAAGAACAATTTTATACACATACACACACATGCGCCAGTGAGCACGTACAGCTTCATCACGTCGGTCTCGCGTCGGCGGTTCATGGAGCCCATAGTTACTTGCTTGCGTGAACCTTGTTCGCTTGCTTGCTTGTGCGTTGCGGCCGCGTGTGTCTTGTGTCTTGTTGCTTGCTTGCTTGCGTGTGTGTGTGGCTCGCTCTTCAATTTGCCGAAGAGAACAACGAGCACGCGAAGGAAGAACAATTGTTGCACAAGCAGATGCGGCTTGACCCCACGGTTTGGGTCGCACCTCTTCTTGTAATCTTCAAGCGTGTAAGCCGGAAATGATCCCCTCAACAGGTTTTTTGTTTTCTCAGGTGCCTTTTCACAGGGCGCTTTTGTTCCAAACTTGAAGTGGTTCACACTATTTCGCGACCAAGTTGAACCACCCGCCTTCGGATCAAATGGTGCAGAGCTCCAATGTTGTTTGTTGCATGTGGCTAATATGCTGCTGCATGGCATATTCAATGAAATACACTAGGGTCTTACGACTGCTCTGACGCATTCTCCGTTGCGGGTTTATTTCGAGGCTGACGAGCTGGTGGAGATGATCTTGGAGCGACTGCTACTGCTGGCTTTGCCGCTGTCGTGGTGCGTGGCGCCGCAGGCTGTTTCGCCCCGCGCCCTCTTCCTCGCCCCCGACCTCGACCGCTTCCTCGTCCCCTCCCTCTTCCTCCACTTGACACTAGCGTTACTTGCGGCGATGATTCAGTTGCACTTGTATTGGTAGCAGCAGACCCGGGTGCTGCTGGTGCTGTCGTTGCTGTAGAAGAAAACACACTAGCAGCAGCATGAGCTGTTGAAGATATCGTCGGATCGGGAAGCGCTCTCACTACTACTGGGCGGCGTGCCGGGGGCGCGCGTACGTGTCGCAGCTGCGTATACGAGGTTGGACACCGCTCCAACCGAAAGCACGTGCCGTCGAATATGAGCAGACAGTCGATTTCCTTGTTCTCGATCGTTTTGCCTTTGAAAAGGATGCCGCCAGGTGCGCCGGTCGAGTTGCCCCGCAGTACTTGCAGCCCGTTAGACTCGTCCATCGTGACTAGTCCGGGCATGCTCTTGTCCACCGACGCCGGCTGGAACTCGTAGCGGAACGACACGCACATCTCACGTGCGCCGTCGTGCTGGCTGGTTGAAGCTACTGGCACAGCGACACCGCCTGCTGTTTTGATCCTCTTGTTCGACTGTTGCCGTAACGCCAGCATCATCGCGCTCGCGCCGCCGCCGATGTGGTTCTCTGACGCGTCGCCATGCTCGTCCTGCTCCGCTCCACCGTCGGCGCTGCCCACGCCTCCACTACCACCACTGCTAGTCAGCGACCGCCCAATGATCACTCGGTACTCGCGACCGTCTTCTGGGACGGCTACAACCGCCGCATCTTCGTTGCATGCGTTGCTGTTCCTCATGCTTGTTTTTTTGTTCTTGTTTTGCGCAAATGGAGCTGTTCGTTGCAAACGACTGGTACAACACATGGCACACTGTATCACTAAAAGCGGCACAATTGGGAAACGAAGGCAGGCACGTCACTCGCCCTTTCTCTTTCCCACTCAAGACGATCTGTAAGAGGTAGCGTTATCCTGATTCTTGCTGTTGCTCGAGTCAAATCATAATACTAAATGGCAACAAGCTCCAAACCGTTGCGAAGACACCAACTGCACACGATTTTACACGAAGTTGTGTACTTTTTGTCTAAAATGCCCCCAAAAGCCGGTCTCATGATCCACAACATTGGCTCAATAGCTAACATTGGTACTTTGAAGACGTCGCGCATCGACTCACCAGTCCGCGCCAGTAGTTCGACACGCATTGCCAAGCGCACGAGAACCAAGTATACCATGAAGAACTGCGACCTGACGATGGACCGAGGCGTGAACATCGCGCGCAACGCCTTCCTCGAACACTTACTCACCTGGGCTCCTCGAGTCCGGGTGCCTAGAGATGCCTACTTCGAGGTTGTCAGGTGCTCTGCATTTACGTAGTGTATCGAACCGAAACAAAAAAACAGAAGGTCGTGAACGAATCATGTTGGTACTTTGATATCGTATGGTAAGTTGGTGATCTTCTGAGGCGTTCGTTTGTGCATCGATCAGTACAAGGCAGCGTTGGGCGGCCGCGGCTGCGGCCCTCCTTCAACTTGGAACGTTCCATTCCATTGGATCGGATGGGTGTCGACAATAGCCTCATGCTGCTTCTGCTGCTGCTGGCACAGTGCGACCATCAGCCAGCCACTTTTAACGGTTGGTGCTGTCTGTCTGTCTGTCTGTACACGCAAATCCTGGAAAATATCGAACGCAGAAAAGTGGGCGAGCCAGTTAGTTGTTCAAAGTTGCCCGCCGCACGCACGCTATCCGAGGCAGCGTAAATCAATCCGTAAAGAGGACTGACTGCTGCTGTCAGGAGTTGTCGCAGGCTATCTATCATTAGCCGAAGTGAGCGCTCGCACGCACGCACAGGAGCACTGCAAGAGCGAGAGAGCGACACTCGTAGAGCCAACTTTTCTGGTGCACGCGCGCCTCCAGACCAGGCAGACATCAATCACTCTCTCGCCAGAGGCTTTTGACCACACACACGCATTTGCAACGCGCGCGCGCGCCTGACTGAGAAAAGCCCCGAACCAAGAAAGAGCATCGACGAACCGCGACGCGCCAGTCCACCGTCAGCAGCAGCCACTTTCCGCTTCTCTCAACCGCGCAGCTGACGCCGTCGACATCAGCAACAAACGAACGAACAATGGATCTCGGCCCAGTGACTCTGCTCGAGCTCAACCAGGTGCCGCACGGCAAGCGCGTAGCCTACTGCCTGCCCACGGGTGAGTTCATCTCTGCGACGGCCGAGTCCGCTCAGTGCTTCTCGCATTCGCCAAACCTGAGTGCACAAGACCTCTACGGACGGAATCTCTGCCAGTTCCTCGCGCCACAGGACATCGAGAAGCTTGAAGACTTCATGCGCGACCACTGCGCACACAAGGGCAACACCATGACAGCGACGACAACATTCATGACGCAGAACGCGAGTGGAGGGCTGCAGATGATGGTACGCGTCCAGGACACCGGGTCACCGATCTGGATCCGTCTGGTGACGATCCCGCTCACGCTGCGCATGTCACGTTGCATTGATGCAGTGCAGAGCATGTACAATCCCATGCATCTCTTTGCGGACTCGTCCAGCTTCGTCGTCTCGGAAGAAGACCTCGCGATAACACTGCCATCTACCTCGCAACAGCACCAGCAGCAGCGAGTCACCAACAGCGTGACGAGCAACAGCGCCGGATCGTCTTTAGCATCGCCCAGTTCGTTGGACTTCTACATCCCAGAAGGCGATGAAGGAGGCGCTCTATGGACTGACAAACGTTCATTTGAAGAAGACTCGATGCTCCCTCTTGAGCTCAAGGACTCACCCCGCACCACACGCTATGGACGCGACCGACGACACGGCAAGCGCACAGCATCGTCCGTGTCAACGGAGCTCGCGGACGACGAAGAGCTCATAGCGAATGACGAGGACGACGCAGATGAGTCCCTGGCGGACTACGCGTTCGAGGCTGACTGGGCGGGAGAAGTGGCGTATGGACCCATCAAGCGCTCGCCAGCGGACCTAGCTTATCGCGGCGCACCAGTGAATTAGGACTTCAGACCCAGACGACGCGAGAATATTCAGTTGATGCATGTTTCGCACACAAACAAGACACACACCACTCAGCCAAAACTCATCATCATTTAAGATTCAATCAATGAAGCCAACTACAAGCCCTCTCTTCAGGTACAACAATGTGCCCATCGATTGTGCAACGAGTCAAGGTCTGCCCTCATCTATTCGATCTCTTCTTCTTGATCATGGTCGTACGCCAGCCATTCGCGGTTGATTGTGGAGACTGCGCGTGGTTGCGGCTGCGGCTCTTGAAGCTCCCGAGATCGTTGAAAAGAACTGTGTACCACACTAATTTGCACCATTTCAGCTGTACGAATCCTGGAGCGCCGCTTCGCGTGTGTCTGGCTGGTGTCTGCTGCCATCCGTCTCAAGTAGACATGGGCGCCGTGTGGAGCGCCTTCCAAGACAACAGACAGCTCTTCCTTAAGAGCGCGTACCTCACGTACAGTGACGATGGCAACAGCGGTAGAAGCGGCGGTGGGTACTCGAGCAGATTTGCGTTCTACCAAGCAGTCAAGCAGGCAGTCACGCGCATGGAGCTAGCAAAAGTGCTCCGATCTCCGAGAGCCGGGGACGATGGCGATATGGAGGCCGAAGACCGCGCACATGTGAATTTTATGCTGGCGCACTGGCCGCGCGAGATGGACATCGTCTATGACCGCCACAACGAGTTCCCGTTCTCGATTTCGATCGAGCGCGAGCTGAAAGCCAGTGCGTTTGAACCAGCAGCTACAGCGAGCGCACAACCAAGCAATGTGCTCAGTGGTATGGCGGCATCCAAGGAGGAGGCAATTCTGAAGGGACTGAGCGAGAACAAGCTGAGCTCCTCGGAAGCGATCCATCAAGCGACAGCACAACTGAAGCAGAAATGCAAGGGTGATATTGACCAGTTCCTGCGCACTCTCGCCAAATACCCTCGCGCAACTCGCCTGTACGTGAGCCAAGAGCTTCACGCACGCTTAAATGTCGAGAACGCATTCCGATTGTACTTGAGTGAGCAGAACTACGCACGAGCAGCTCACACAGTTGGCAAATTGGCTTACGGAGAGGAAGCCTCGCGTGTGAAGAAGAAACTCAAGCGCCTGCAGGAAATGTCCAAGCTCTTGCAGCAGGCGGTAGATCGAAAAGCGTCATCACACACCGACAGCACGGCAAGAGCGAATGCGCACATCGGGTCTCGCTCGAAGGACTCATTCAATCAGGTAATGACCGACGAAATGATTGCATTGCTGCAGTGCCAGAGTAGCTTACAGTCCGCGTTGGGTGTTGAGTACCTCGTCGGCAGCTCGCTCATCGAGACGCTGCACAAGCTCTTTGCGCTGTACCCGACGCACCCGACCGTGTTTTCCATGGCGGTCGAGCTCGCGGAGCAGTTCGACGTGCACCCGCGTCAGTTCTCGTGGGCGCTGCTCAAGGTACTCGCACAGACCGAGCAGTGGCAGACGCTGCTTGTCATCACGGCCGCTGCGCGTCCCGCGATCGGATACATCCCCGTGATCGAGTTGCTGTTAGACGAAGACCATGCGGACTTGGCGCACGACTTGCTTGCACTCATCGACGCGCCGTACGAGCGCGAGGAGATTATGGCGCTGCTGGCAAAGTACCACGCACAGAGCACCGGCGGCGGTGGCGGCAGCGGTAGCGGTTCAAGCGCGGACAAGGACGAAGATGTCCACACGTACACGTTCCACGACGACATTGATGTCAAGGCGCCGAGGCAGATCCTGTAAAGGAGCGAGTTGCATTGGTCGCTTGTCTAGTCCACATGGACGGCGGTGGTGTCATCGCAGCAGCGCCACCCATCACGCCGCGCTCATCTGCGCAGCTTCAACAGCGAGAGTTGCTCGTTGGTATAAAGTTCCCGAGGTTGTAGACGAATCGCGTCAGTTCAGCAGCCTTGTTAGCAAGGGTATTATGTTTCACATTATCTCAGGGTCTTGAAGTTCAACCTCTTTTTGTTTCCAAGCCTGTAATTACGCTTTTTGTTGCTTGCAGATCGCCCGAGCGACTTTTTACGAAGCGGGTATCCTCCGGATTGGACGACTTGATGTTGCTGCTGCTCCCGCCTGCATCAGGAGTGAGTGTCGTCATGCGACCAGTGCGGGCTTCACATTCGGATATCCAGGTGCGTTGAAGACAGGCAGCACATAGAATATCTCCAATATGCTGCGTCTCCAGGGCTCCGTAGCGCGCGTCGTACGGGATGCGGCGCGCCGTAGCGCCACCTCGTCGCTGGCTTCCTCCTCTTCGCTACAGCGCGCGGCGTTCGCGTCCTCGTCCACCTCGACGCCGACGCTCGAGTCGCTCGCGTTGCGCTCCATGGTGAGCGCCTTTCGCCACTACGGCCACCTCGAGGCGGACTTGGACCCATTGCAGTTGCAGAAGAAGCAGCGTGTACAAGACCTGCAGCCGTCCAACTTCCAGGCGCTGTTCGATTGCGACGTCGCTGCGGTGAACACGGGTGAGTTTACGCTTCCAGCTGGTGCTGTGAACGGCAAGCAGCTCTACGACCACCTGCAGCAGACGTACTGCGGCAAGATGGGCTTTGAGTTCCAGCACGTGTCATCATCCGAGGAGAAGGCATGGCTCGCACAGGCCGTCGAGTCACTCGACCAGAAGTTTCCCGTGCTGCCGTCTGACTTGCGCAACGCGTACACCAGCATGCTGAGCGCGGATGTGTTCGAGACGTTTATGGCTAAGAAGTTCTCGTCGTTCAAGCGATACTCTGGCGAAGGTGCGGAAGCGATGCTCCCGGCTGTCCACACTGTGCTCAACGCTGCGGCAGTTGCCGGTATCTCGGACGTGGTGATTGGCATGCCGCACCGTGGTCGCCTGGCGCTGCTAGTGTCGCTGTTGGAGTATCCTGCGCACAAATTGTTCTACAAAGTGCAGGGCAACTCGGAGTTCCCCAAAGAGTTCCACGGCGTGGACGACGTGACGTCTCACATTGCGCAGTCCGTCGACAAGAGCTTCGGCGACAAGAAAGTGCACGTGTCGCTGCTGCACAACCCGTCGCACTTGGAGATCATCAATCCGGTGACGACTGGCAAAGTGCGTGCGAAGATCGACGCTGGCTCGAACGCGATGGCGTTTATGCTGCACGGTGACGCTGCGTTCTCCGGCCAGGGCTGCGTGCCTGAAGGTCTCTCGCTGTCGCAATTGCCGGGATTTAAAACCGGCGGCTCGGTGCATCTAATCGTGAACAACCAAGTAGGCTTCACGACAACTTTCAAGGACGGCCGGTCGACGCGCTACTCATCTGACATTGCCAAGGGCATCGAGGCCCCAGTGATCCACGTGAACGGCGAGTCCGTGCACCACGTGATCCAGGCATCACGTCTTGCGGTCGAGTACCGCAACCGGTTCAAGAAGGACATCGTGATCGACATGGTCGGCTATCGCCGTCACGGCCACAATGAAGTCGATGAACCTCGTTTCACGCAACCGAAGATGTACGAAGCCGTGGGCGAAGCGGGTCGTTTTCCTATCAAGTTCAGTAAGGAGCTGCAGACCACGGGGCTCGTGACGGAAGAGGGCGTGCAGAAGCTTGTCGACCGCTTGAACGCGCACTTGGAGAAGGAGCTACAGATCGTCTCGAATGGCTACACACCGACGGAGATCGATGCGTTCAAAGGCAAGTGGTCGTCTATCGACCAGCCTCAGGCTGAGGATTTGTACGTGAATGAGTCAACGGGTGTGTCTCTCGATAAGCTGCTAGACGTTGGTTTAGAATCGGTGAATCTGCCGTCGCACATCCAAGCCCACGACCGTTTGCAGCGCACACACGTAGAGTCGCGCAAGAAGATGCTGACCAAGAGCGTTCCGGAAGACGTGCGTGTCGACTGGGCGACGGCCGAAGCCATGGCGTTCGGCAGTCTGCTGCGCGAAGGCAACTCGGTTCGTCTGGCGGGTCAGGACTGTCGACGTGGCACCTTCAGTCAGCGCCACGCGGCGTTCACTGACCAGGCGACAGAGGAACTGTACTTCCCATTCCACCACTTGCCCAACTCGAAGGGCAAGTTCACTGTGATCAACAGCAACCTGTCGGAGCTCGCCGTGATGGCGTTCGAGTACGGCTACTCGTGGGAAGACCCGAAGAACCTGGTGATCTGGGAGGCGCAGTTCGGCGACTTCTTCAACGGCGCGCAGATTGTGATCGACCAGTTTCTCGCGTGCGCCGAGTCCAAGTGGATGCGTCAATCGGGTCTCGTGCTTCTGTTGCCACACGGCTACGACGGTGCTGGCCCCGACCACTCGAGCGGACGCGTCGAGCGCTTCTTGCAGCTCGTGGACACGCCCGCACTGACACCGTCGTACGCGACGAAGAAGCAGGTCGACTGGAAGGACTACCAGCACGACACGAACATCATCGTTGTGAACCCGACGACACCCGCGAACTACTTCCACATGCTGCGTCGCCAGCAGCAGCGGTCGTTCCGCAAGCCCGTGGTGGTGATGGCGCCCAAGACACTGCTGCGTCTAGCGGATGCGACGTCGTCACTGCAGGATCTTGGCCCTGACACGCAGTTCCAACCAGTGTTTGGCGACGCGTCGATCTCCGAGCCGTCCGAGGTGAAGAAAGTGTACTTTTGCTCGGGTAAGTTCTACTACGATCTGGTGAAGGAGCGCGCGAGCCGATCGGAGAACCCGTCCGAGATCGCGATCATCCGCCTGGAAGAGCTCGCGCCGTTCCCGTTCCAGCAGGTGGCCGAGGAGATGGCCAAGTTCGAGAATGTGAAGAAGGTGGTGTACGTGCAGGAGGAGCCGCTGAACCAGGGCGCGTGGACGTACGTCAAGGCGCACTTGGAGAAGGTGGTTAGCAAAAAGCTGCCGATCGACTTCATCGGACGCGAGAGCCTCGCGGCGTGCGCCGTCGGTCTCTCGAAGCGCAACAAGGCACAGGTGCAGGAGATCTTCACCAAGGCGTTTGGGTCGCCGCGGGACTGAGAACAAGAACAAAAAAGAAGCACAGCTCGCATGTATCGGTAGGCTGTAACTATGTTCGTTAGAATTTGACAATGGTGGTACTCTATGGATCAATCTCACGCAGAGCAGGTGTCCAGGAAGCTCAGGACCACATCACAGTCGTCTACTTCGTGCTCTGTAATCGTTGGAGACCCCAATCGTATTCGCTCTTCGCCTGCCTGTTTTTCGCTGTCATGTTTCACTCTGCGCTGGTGTCGGAATGCAAGTCGTCGCTGTATTTTCACCGCGAGGACCTGCGCCAAGGTCCACTTTTTCAACTCCAGGCTCTTGAAGAACAACTGTGACTCCACGTCCTTCGAGGGTTCTCCGTGTGGACTTGGTAGTGGTGGCGCATTTGTCAGTAGACACTCTGCAACGTACCGAATGAGAGGCAAGTCGACTGGAATGGCGTCAATGAACTCGAGAAGCGCAGGTGAAGGAAACTCACTGTTGGACTTGTCAGCACTGCTTTGATCTGGTGAAGACTTGAGTGCATCAGGCACAGCGTTTGACGCAGCTGCTGCAACCTGCGTCTCCTGCACTAGCGTCAGCGCCAGCAGATTCTTCTTTTTGGATTTCGTGCCCAGCGCATACGAGAGCTTCCTCGTCAAGCGCTTCCATGCCGATCGGTCCTTCTTTTGCTGCCCCGATGCTGACACAGCGATGCTTCTGACACTCAAGGACGAGAGTGTGGCGGACCGATCGAAGAACGAATCGCCGCTCGAAGCAACAGAGGAGACTGCTGGATTTGATGAAAGCGACGACGACCTGTGCGCTCGAAACATTCGTCCACACGACGTTGTGACGTGTGGTGATCAATGCGCGGTGAATACTTTCTCGCAAGCAACAATACTGCAGTGACAGCAGCGCATGCAGTGTAAGGCGACCGAGCTGAGATAGTGCTTAAAATACTCTTCTCACTTTCTCACAATCCCACAATCCCATGGCAAGCGATTTTCGATCAGGCAAGCAGGTCGTCCGTCAATCCAGGAGTGGAGTACTGATATACTTCGTGTGTTCAAATCCAAATGCGCTCTGATATTTTTTTCGTGTTAGCTTGCACAATATGCAGACGATATGCTCATACATGGCCACCAGTACTTCACTGTGCATCCCAGTTCATCGGTAGCCGTGCTTCACTCCGCAGGAGAATCAGATTCACGCTTCGCCGCATCATGAGATTGGTGAGCGACATACACCACAAGATCTCAAGTTGGCTGGCGAACAATTACCGCGATGTCATCCTCCCTGCGTTCCAGACCTCGGAAATGGTACGAAAGTTCACGCGGGACATGACATCAGACGCCGTGCCCGACATCTCTGAAGACCATGATGACATGATCCAACGACGGCCGGGCGCCAAGCGTAGGACCAGGAGTCTGACATCGCGAGCGATGTTGGCTCAAGCTCGCTACAAGCTCAAGATGCTGCTCAAGTATAAGATGGCCCGGGTTGGTGAACGTGTGATCGACTGCGACGAGCAGTACACGTCGGAGACCTGCTCCAACTGCGGCGAGATCAAGCATGACCTCGGTGGAAACAGCACGTACACGTACTCAGCCTGTCACGACATGCTCGATTGAGATGTGAACGCGGCCAAGAACATCTTCTACATGAACATGAGGATGCTGTGAGCGCGACATCATCTGTGTTTACAATCGGTGGAGCCTTCATCGAGGAGCCCTGTAAGCACTCGCTAGCGTTACAGGTCCAAACTACAAGAGTGACTTGAAATAGTTAGATGTAAACTAGTATCTTTGACATTTCCAGGAAACTTTTAAGGCGTGCCGCACTATCTCGCTCTCAATCATGGGTTGTGGTACACAATCGCCGACGCGTAGCTCACGGACGAGTCGCCGTGGTGCTTGCACGCGCTGCTTTGTGCGTATTGCACAAACTTGAGCGTGCAGCGGATTTTGTCGGACGCGCGGATCGCGTGCAGCAGCAGTGAGATCGGGTGGCGCCCGCAGATCGTGTTCTTCGTCTTCTCCAGGTACTCCGAGAAGCCCGTGGCGTCAATACGCTCGATGAGCTGCTCGTCCACGGTGCATCGCAGGTTGAGATAGTAGCAACAGTAAGCAGACAAGAGCAACACGTTGAACGTCTTGTGAGCCTTACGACCGATCATCTTGTCCGCACAAAAAATGAAGCGCAGGGACGTACTTTCATGCCTTCGTGGTCGAGGTACTTGATGTATTCGTGGATCTCTCCATATGCTGAGTCATGCGGTTGGTAGCGGAATCTACAAGTCATACAAGGGCAATCGAGCAGTGTCAGTAAATGGTATCCGGTGAATTCTTATAATTCTGTAGACAGTGGAGATGGCAAACAGAGCCTTACCGTGACCCCCAATGACAGAAATCCGAGCTGATCACGAAGAGATTCTCTTCGTCCTCCAGGTACGGAGCCAGGATCCTGCAACACAAGCGAAGTTGATCAGTCTAGTTGTAAAGTCAGGTGCTTCTCAAGATGCGTGTACCGATGAGATAGCCACTTACTTGCCGTACTCCTGGTCCATCTTGGTCTTCGTGTTGCCGACGAGGATCGGCACAGCCGTGAACTTTCGACCGTTCATCACCTTTTCGTAAAGGGAAATACAGATAAGCAGCAGGAGCACCACATCCTCGTCCTTGAGCTAAAGAGCCACACAACATACCTTGAAAATGAACGGGAGATGCATCTCGATGCTGTGCTCGTCTTCATCAACGTCCAGCGACATGTTGACGAATTTACCCTGTAAGCCGCACATGGGATAGACACATGCAGGCAGTTAGCACACATATGCAGTAGAGTAAATACTTGCACGTCACTACGCACAGTGTTGATAAGCTGCTCGTTGATCTCGTGGTCGATCTCGATGTTCCCGAGTGGGGTCTCGTACTGGGCTGCCGTGGACACTGCGCAGCCGCTGCTCAAATAGAAAGCCATCATCCAGAAGGAAACAGATGATCAGTCCCTTGGCTTAGCTAGAGTTGGAGCTCACGTGCACAACACATTGTTAAAAATGCGATCCGTACCGTAGGTAAAAGTGGTGCGACGGGCCCAGGATGAACACGCGCTTCACGCGCTCCAGCGCCTCGAGGTGGTGATACGCGTGCGCGGCCGTCGGTCCAGAGTATCTGCATTACGATACAACAAACGCATTCCAATGCAGTCAGCCGGATGCTCGTACTGCAACTCGCTCACAACAGTGGTTTGAATCGATTGTCACGAACCGGAAGCCCGCGTGCGGTGCGATGATCGCGCGGATCGTCTGGTGTTCGCCGTGCTCGTTCTCTTCCGACGCTGTTCGGAGCCATT
>JAADWP010000538.1:0-20302 GCA_023336215.1 Globisporangium iwayamae
AAACCTAAGTGCACTTATTGGGCGAAATCTTGCTCTAATCGCTTTTAATTGGCTATAAATATGAAATTCAGTTTTTATTGGTGCAATTTGGACATACAAAAAACAAGTGTGGTCGGAGGAACGATGATATTCAACCATACAGTAGGCCAGTTCAGTTCCACCCCATCCGTCCGCCTCTTGGAGATCTTATTAGCCAGCCAACAGCAGCCAACAACCAAACACCAAGACTTGCCGACCGCACTGAGCTCCTCATTGACACATTGGCCACCACACACGCAGACACACGCAGACACACACGCAGACACACACGCGCACGCGCAAGTTCACAGAATGGACCGCTTCAGTTACTCGCGCAACGGCAACAACGGGCTCGTGGACCGCAAGTGCCAGGTTCACGTCCACGTCGTGGCTGTCGAGACGCGCGGCAAGCACGTCTTCTACCAGATCCGCGCCACAAACGTGGCCACGCGCCAGAGCTGGGACGTCTCGCGCCGGTTCTCCGAGTTCCTCAAGGTGCGTAACGCGCTGCTGGCCTACTTCAAGGAGCGCGAGGGCAAGAAGTGCCCCGGGTGCGTCAACTACGAGAAGGTCATCCGACTGTTCGAGTTCCCGCGCAAGCACGTGTTCACGAGCGTCTCGCCCCAGGTGCTCAACTACCGCAAGGCCGCACTCAAGAACTTCTTGGCGCTCTTGGCCAGCCACACGTTCACGGAAAAGCCCAAGTGCCCAACGTGCAGCGGTCAAGCGTTCACGCTCGTCCAGGACTTTTTGACCCAGGAGCTCAAACCCGCGCCGGCCACGGGGACCATCCACGGCCCCGACGATGCGGTTGTGTCCACGGACGCGATCCGCGAGTCCATCGATGTGAAGAAGTTCATGGGCACGCAGCACCCGGTCTCCAAACTGCGTCCGGTCGACAGCAACGGCAAGTTCACGACCGCGGCCGCCGTCCGTAAGCAGCAACCACAGGGAGCTCCGGTCAAAAAGCCGCAGTCGCGAATCAACGCCAAGCACGCGGCTGGCGAGGATAGTGACGACTTGCTGTCCCCGCCTCACTCGAGCACGGGCTCGTCCTCGGGCTCGTTCGGCAGCATGTCGTCCCCCATGGCCGCACCCGTGGCTGTCGCAGTCCCAGTCGCTCGTCGCCCACAGCAGGTGAAGAGCCAACCATCCATGGCCAACAGCCAACCCGTTGAGGACGACGACCAGGTTGAGGACGGTGAGGGCTCCTTCGTGTCGTTCACGGCCCCCACCCGTCAGAAGCGGACGTCCTCGCGGGCGTCGCGCAACTCGACCCGACGCAGCCGCAACAAGAGCATTACGGCCGCCACTGTCGTGATCAAGAAGAAGAGCGAGAAGAAGCGTTTGAACTTCACACGCCGCTCGTCCGCTGCAGGGGGCTCGGAGCCGCGCCACTCGACGGGAAGTGCGCATGTCGGCGAGGACGAGAATGATGGTGACGCAGACGAGGACGAGGAGATCAACATGGACTTCCTCAAGAACGTCTCGATCTCGGCGTAAAGAGTGAGAGACCCAAGAGGAGGGAGAGCAGCATTGCAGGCTTACTGTGAGCTGCTGGCGATTTTTAGGTGAGAGAAGACGGAGAATGGAGGGATGGCATATGTAAACCACGACTAATAACATAATAACAGCACACTTGAACCAGTATTCGCGCATTGAAGCACCGCGATACTGACCACTCATTGTTAAGCGAGTTGATCAGCAGCTCGAGAGTGCCCGCCAGCTAACTGGCTGGCTGGTTATGGGTGACACGGATTTTGAAAGCTGCCAGTTAATCAGAGTGTCGCCCAGCATCTTGGAAGCGCGCCACAAATCAACCGAGCGAATCTTGGTCTGTCTGTCTGCCTGTCTCCGCCGTGAAATGAAAGTTCCGCAGAGCATTCGGAAATGTATCGTTATGGCAGCCTGCTGTCCGATGGCAATAGCTGGCGGCATCTTGACTATCAACCAAGTTAGTTGACTAACGTTACAGAACGACACATGACCAAAGCTTAGTGAGCGTCTAGAGGAGAAATGCTGCAGGTGTGGCACGTGAATGCTAATGGGATGTGTCAGTATTAAAGTTCACGAGTGAGTGTGACACCACTCCGCAAGAGTCGTCGGGTGATGACGAAGGTGCTCGCATCGCTTGTCCGTCCATTCGATGATGGCTCACTCGATCATCGAGTGATACGTTCTCATAAATGACCTAGACCAGCTCATATTATCAGACGATCTGAGTGGATTCTGATACTGGAAACGGAATGGTCGCAGATGCCAAAAGGAAGACACGAAGATGGCCAACGCCAGCAACAACGAGCGCGTCACGCACGACTCGAGTGCTGTCGCCACCACTGCACCATCAAGCCCACCGGCAATTCGCTCCTTGGTGCTGCTCTCAGCGAAAGCCGTCGCGCTCTCGCGTCCACTGGAGGAGATCGTGGCGTGCCTCGACTTCTTCCCGCGCGCGATCCGCAGCGAGCTCTTCGCGCACTTGAGCCACGAGCGGCTACGTGGACTGGAGATCCAATGGAAGCGCGAGCATTCGTCGTCCACTACTGCAGCTGCTTCTGTGGATGAAGTGGGTGATGGCTGGTCACTCGAGACGGAGACCGAGTGCGAGTGGCGGACGCGTAGCAAGAGCGTCGGCGCCATTGAGAGCCACGGCAGTGCTCCTCGCAAGCGCAGCTTCCGACAGGCGTTCTGGGAACACCGCTTCCGCTCTCTGCTGCGTACGCGCGTTTCGCTCGACCAATCATATAAGGAGAATGAGAGCGGTGCGGATAATGTCGTGCTCAAGGTGCCTCCTATCGATGATGGCGGCATTTACAATGAGCACGGCGGTGACAAGTATGACGCGGTGGCTCTCCATTTGTTCCATGACGTCGTGCATCACCTGAAAGTGCATGGACGCGAAGTGATTCCGCGGAACGTCGCTCTAATCTCCTCACTTCAGCGGTTGCAGAGGCTGGAAGTGCACCACCCAGAGCAGCAGAAGACCTGCTGGACGTCGCTCGTGCAGCTGATCCAGAGCCACCGAAGTCTCACCGAGCTCTGCTTCTTCCATGGCAAGCTGGACGACTCGCAACTTCAGCAGATCCGAAGTGCGATCGTAGCGAGAGCTGCAATGGCAACAACAGCAACACATGCATGTGGTGGTGCTCCGGCGACGATCACAAAGTTCGAACTGGTGTCCATGAAGATTCGCAACCGAGGGTATCGCGAACTCACCTTGTTGCTCAGCGAGTGCCAGCAACTCACGGACATCCGCCTGTCAAGCTGCATCTCCGATTTCGAGAACGAGCAGCTGGTCGCAAAACTCCTTAGTCTGCCGCACTTGGAGAGTCTGTCGCTGGAGCACAACGACCTGGAAGACGACGCGTTCGTCGCGATTGGTAACAGGAAGGCACCGATGTCGCTCCAGCACCTCAAGCTCAGCAGCAACGCGATCTCGATCGCGACGCTGAGCGGCATCAGCACTGCGTCGCTCGACGGGTTCCTCAAGCTCCAGACATTGGAGCTACGCAGTAACGTTGACATTGGGGACGCCAGCATCCACGCACTCGCGCCGATGTTGCCCACGGGCGTGACGCTCACGCACTTGGACCTGTTCAACTGCAACTTCGGGTTGGAAGGCGCAATGAATTTGCTGCTTGCTCTGGGGAAGAATAAGACGCTCAAGAGTCTGAATATCGGACATAACTTCTTTGGGAGCAGCTTTGGCGACCTCCTCGCCGACTTTCTGAGCGCAAATTCGACTCTGGAACGTCTCGACATCAACTACGTGGGTCTAGGCACGGCAGGATGCACCGAGCGACTGCGGCAGGCGCTGATCAGCAACTCCAGCTTGGTCGAGATCTCAATTGGCGCCAATAGACTGCGAAACGATGGCGCCGATGTGCTGTTTCAGGCAATCGTGGAGCGATGCCACAGGAAACCGTACGAGCTGGTAGACCTGAGCGGCAACCTGCTCACTGCGAAAGGCTTTAGCGCCATTGCGAACACGATCGAGCGCGCATCTCAGCCTGATCACTCTGAGGCACGCGAGTACGAGAGTGGATCGTACAAGCGTCAAAAGCTCGTAGACTCACAGCACTCGAACCGAAAGCACTCCTCTTCTTCGTCGCAGGTTCTGATGAGTGAGCTGAGTCTGCTAGACAACAATTTCCCGCGGGATCTCGAGAATGGAGACGTGCTCGACATGCTGCAGAACCGCATTGGGGCTGTGCGTACGAACACGTGGGTCGGTAAGCGCAATGTTTACGACGACGAGGTCTGAAATGTGCAACTTTGAGGATGAGACATTGCTTTCAGTAGATTCCACACAAGAATGAAACCAGACATCACCTTTCCAATTGTGGTTACTATACTCGCATGTTGCTGGACACAAAAGCTCGCACACGTGGTGAAAACCAACGCACATGACACAAACTAAAGACACTGACCTTCTTCACAGCACACTGCACACACTTTGTTTACGAGCTGGTAGACACCTCCTGGATCGACCGGACCTCGATTCGGATGTCCTTGCGCCACTTCACTCGCTGTTGGCGTCGTTCTCGATCTTCTTTCCGCTCAATCAAGTCCCGATTGCGGTCTTTCAGCTCGTTGATGCGCACATCGACAGTACGGAAGAGCGAATCCCAGCTGCTGTTGGCTCGACTGTGGTCGTTCTCGTTTTGCTCGTCATCTGAATCATCTTCGTCGCCGTCGTCACTTTCGTTGTAAATGCACGACTGCTTTCGAAGCGATTGCTGCTTCTTTTTCTTCTTTATACACGACTCGCACGCAGCTTTCACCTTGTTCATGATCTCGTCCGACTTTCCGTACGACTTTCCACTCGGGTACGTTTTCCTCGACTTGAACGCACTCATCGTAACTGAGAGTGGGGCAAAGGTAACATATAACAAGCATCAGTATATCTATCGAAGCACCGACACCACTATTCGGATACCAATAAGGCTTACCTTCGTCGTCATTCGAGTAAATCGAGAGGGTCTCGAGCTCGTCGTCATCGTCCTCATCGACATCTACAAGGCACGCAAAGTCAGCAAGTGCGAGCATTGTTTTGTGATACGAGAGTAAATGGACGTACCGATTGGATTTTCATCTTCAAGAGAGCTGTCATCGTTTTCTGGCTCAGAGACGCTCAATGGCGAGCCCGCGAGGTCGGAAGGAGACACACTCGGCTCTTCAACACCAGGGTTGACACCGGTACCAACTCCTCCACTTCCAAGGATTGTTCTCCCTGCTGTTCTCGCCGTTGCGTCTCCTTGACTTTGGTACTCGGTGGCGACTTCGGAAGACTGGGAGACGCCTGACAGATCCTTCACTTCTGCTGTAGTCCCCAAAGCTACTTCTCCAAACGTGTCGAAGCCTCCGTGTCCTAGTGACACATAGTTCGAGATCAGTACTTCGAAGTAGACAATATTTGCGCAAGATGAAGAGACTAGTGAGCTTCAGTCAATACTTACTTCTCTCAAACGTCTTCAAAATCGCTTGGCCATTGAAGAAAATCTCCATCAGTCTCACGCCTGCATAGCAGAGATCAAACCATTTTGTCAGCAATCAGTTGGTATTAAAGAGACGTCTGGGCAAAGTTGTACCTGGAGTTGCCTGCACAATAGCTTCAAAGAACGCCTTCAACTTCCTGCCACGATACAGATCCATAAATCGGTTCATCCCTGCGCAAACGTCATGCGTCATCTTCTCGCTCCACTTGTACTTTTGAGCCATCTCGCGAACAAAATCGGTGCAGTGCGTCCCCGATGCAGAGTTTGCTTCAGTTGGTTGTCGAGGGGTCGGCGAGCTTGCTTTTCTCCGCGACGCTTCGGACGACCTAGCGTTGCTGGTCGCCTCGTTCTGCTCTCGGGTCCGTCGTTTCTTTCTCGTCAACGGTACAACTGTCGGAGGCCTTCGGCCTCGCGAGCGCTGCGAAACAACAGAATAGACTGCAAACACAACAACATGTGAGGACCTTGACACCGGCAAGCCTGACAAATCCTCAACGTATACTTACGATTCGCTTTCAAAGCTAATAGGCCGAGCGCGAACGGATCCGTAGGATCAGACCAATCTACGCGACAAGCAAAGCGACGTTAGTATCAAATCCACAGGTGCGATTTGTGAAACAGCTAGTGACAATCTCACCAGCATTGAAGATCTTGTGCGCCACCGAGTCACTGTCGAAGATGATATCCGGTAAATCTGTTTACAGCGGTTTGATGTGAGGAACGAGCTTAGCTTCAGACTTATCTGGGATGCATGCAATCAGAAAACTCACGAGCTGCGCGAGGATAACTGGATTTCGTCAGGTAGTTCTTGCGCATGTCAACCAACTTGTTGACGACCGACTGCTCTGTTCGATCTGCTCATGAACAAGAACATGCAGACAAGGATCAGTAAATAGCGATCTCGGCCCAGCACATTTGTCGGCGTTGTGATTGTAGCGACGCACGCAGTCGTGTAGAAACTGCGCTGACAAGATCCGATTGCCCTTCTTGCTGAATGTCGAGGGTGATTTTTACGAGAAGCTGAATCAGCATGTCGAGGTCGTTGGGTGACCACAGCTTGGGGATTTTGTCGAAAATCGTCGGATCTTTGACTCTCGGTGCTGGGAGAACGTTGTCGAACAGATCTTCCAGCACATTGAATCGCGTCTCTTCAATGCCACTGCGAGCTGCACACGTAGGTAAGTGGTCAACCCTATTAGATCAGCAGAATCGCATTTTGCAATAATGCGCTGTAGACAAGACGTACGCTGCTTTCTGACGGCCTTCTTTTCCTTCTCGTACAGGTCGCGTAACGCGTAGAACTTGCTTCGCGTTTCTGCGACCGATTTGCCTTGATAAATCATCAGTTCATTGAGCATCAGCCAGTCGCAGCAGCAGCATGACACAAAACAAGCACGCACCCCAGATCTGGACTCGCGAGAAGAAAATGTCAGGGTTCCGCAGCAGCAAGCTTAGATACTGCTTGATCTTCTTCAGGAAGCGAGCCAGCTCGTCTGGATGCCAGACACCACCACCGTCCTTGTTCTCGAGCATGTTCGCGGTGGTCTCATACAAGTGTACGTGCACTTCAATCGCCTGTCCATCGACGCTCAGCACTAACACAACACACGCATGAACAGAACACAGTAATCGTAAGTAGACAAGGGGCGCAACAGGCTTGATGCACAGCTACCTCAGCCACACACACCTTCGTTGCGGAATGCTTTCGTATCTAACGCGAACGCGAACTGGCTCATCAGCGACCGCATCGTCTCGGTGATGTCCGTCTCCGCTTTCGCTGCACACATCACCAAGCCCATGCAATACATGTCAGCCTATTCTACACACCTTCAGCATTAACAGCAGTAAGCGTTCGCCAACTGCCACGTGCACATCGGCTTCATCGAACCGCCAATGCTAGCTCGTGGGGTACCTTGCAGCTGCGCATGCACGCTCGCCGCGAAGAGCCCGTCGCTGCCGTAGACGTACTCGAGCGTGTGCGCGCGAAAGAGCTGCAGCAACATGTACAGCTGCGCGTCACTCCATCCCTCATACACGCGCGTCAACTTGCCGCCACCGTGCGTGCTCATGCTCATGTTTGGGCCCAGCTCAGCGCTCTTTTGTGATATGCCTTGCAATCCGACTTTATACCGAGTTACTTTTGTTATAGAAACAGCTAAGGTCATGTGATCAAAGACACCCAACTTACGGTACTATATGTTTGACAAAAGCGGATTTCCAGCTTTTTAAGATGAGGATGAGGAGAGGGAACTCCGTACAAACGATTTTGACGGGTGTTTCACTTTAATAGAAAATGCGACCAAAATCGTATTCTCCTGTGTAAAATGTATACCAAACAAGCAGATTCGAGGGGGTGCAATTGAAATGGCCCGAAACTTACCTGGCTGTTGTTTCGGTATTTGTCTTTTGTGGGGACGACGTGATGGCCGACTATGAGTACAGTGGTGCGGAGGGCAAGCCGCGCTCGCTGCTGATCCCCGTGAAGAACTCGGACCAGGCGGTGGAGGTGTTCGCGGACGAGATCCCTGAGGATGTGAACGACATCATCGACATCCTGCGCGCCGAGGTCGCGCCGCTCGACGTGTGGCTCCAGTTCGCGGTGCGTTTTGGCTCTCATGTATCGAAAATGCCGGTTGGCGCGCGATCAACCGCCTTCTACGAGGCGTCTTCGCCGTTGAAGCGGGGAGGGGGAGGGTGGCTCGTAGATAAATGAGGGGCGCTGCTTTGCCTGTGTCTTCGATGCGTTTTCTACTATTGTTTTGGAAGAAGCGTGTTCGTCCTGGCTCGCTTTGCTCACGATCTTGTCTGTTGCTGTTGATGTGTATGGATGGAAACGCACGATAGGTGGAGTACTACAACCAGGGCCAGATCGGTCAGTTCCAGGAGATCCTCGCGGTCGCGTCAGAGCCAGGTATCGAGGAGATCTACAAGGACAATGCGTCGCGCATGTGCCGCATCAAGTTCTTTAATGCGCTCGCGAGCCACGCGGTGAACGCGATGTGGAACGAGGACGACGAAAAGAAGAAAGAGGCGATCTCGCAGCGCGCCGTGGGCTACTTCCAGCGCGCCGATCGCCTCGACCACCAGCATCCGATGACGCTGGTGGGGAAAGCGCTCATGTTTATGGCGAAGAACGAAGACGACCGCGCCGAGCGTTTCCTCAAGAGTGTGCTGATCTCGAACAAGACGAACCTGCCGGCGATCTTGGGCAAGGCCCTGCTACTGTACCGTCGCAAGAAATACGCAGACGCGAAGAAATTGTACCTGGAAGCGATCAAGCTGCACCCAAAGAGCATGCAGGCGTCGCGCATGCGCATGTGCTTTGCGTACTGCTGCTACCACCTCGGCGCCGTGGAGAAGGCGCGCTCTGTTATGAAGTATGCTGCGTCTCTCGACGACACGAACGTCGACGCGGTGATCGCGAATGCGATCTGGCACCTGGGAAGCCTCAGCCGGGAAGAGCGAACAGCTAGCATTCGCGACGAAGGCTCTCGCTTCATGATGATGATCCACCACGCACACGCGATCAACAAGACGAACCCGACCGTGCTGAACCATTTGGCGAACCACTACTTCGCGCAGTGGATCCCACTTCCTTGCACTGTGAGCGTCGTCCGTGGCTCGGCTGTGGTCGCCACGTCGAAGGACATTTCATCGGAGGTGTCGCCTGGCCAGATCATCTGCATTGGCGACAAGTACGTGGGGTACATCAGCCGCAAGGCTGGCGCCGTGTCGTCGTCGTGCATCATTTTGGACGGTCCGTACCGCGATGAGTCGTCAACGTCGGCCAACCTGTCGCGCAAGAACTACGACAAGATGTTCAACCTCGCCGGCAGCGCGTTCCACAGCACCAAGATCGCCGAGATTCGCTCCGAGAGCTGCTACCTCATGGGTCGTGGCTGCCACGCCGAGGGCAAGTACAAGGATGCGTACAGCTACTACTTCAACGCCGGTCGCCTCTGGCCGAACTTTGTGCTCCCGTGGTTTGGACTTGCGCAGATGTACTACGAGCGCAAGGAGTACGCCAAGGCGGCGACGTACCTGGAGAAGGCGAACAAGGCGTACCCAGAGAACGTCGAGATCCTGTCGCTTCTCGGTCATGTGAGCGGCAAACTGGGCAAGAGAGACGAAGCTGTGATCTTGCTTCGTCGTGTTGTGGAGCTTGAGCCTGGCAACGTGGATGCGCTAATTGGAACCGCGGAGTTGTTGCACTCCTCGGAGGAGCGCAAGGACCAGATCATTGCGATTTCGTCGTACATCGCCGCGGAGAAGGTGATGAAGCACGCATCTGAGCGCGTGCCGATGGAGGTGTACGTGAACCTCGGTGTGTTGCAGCACCGTGTCGGCAAGACTGCGGACGCGATCCGCTGTTTCAAGCAGGCGCTGAAGCAGATTGAGTTGGGTAGCGACGCCGAAGCCACCTCGACGGTCATGATCGACGATGATGAAGACATGGAAGCCGAGTTCAAGATCCCGACGCCGACTGAAGAGAACGCCACGATCCTGTACAACATCAGCTTGGTGTTTGAAGAAGTGGGCGAGCGCGACCAGGCGACAGCGATCTACGAAGCCATTCTCGAGGTGTTCCCTAAGTACATTGACTGCATTCTGCGCCTTGGTTGCCTCTTGCGCGACCGCGGTGACGAAGCTGGCGCGATCAAGAAGTTCGAACGCGCGCTGGAGCTCGATCCCGTGTGCGCGGAAGCCTGTCTTTTGCAGGGCAACATCCACATGAACAAGCGCGAGTGGTCGCTGGCGCAGAAGAAGTTCGAGAAGGTCATGGGCATGCCGAACCTGAAGAACGACCCATACGCGTTCCTGTCCATGGGCAACATCTTCATGAGCAACTTGGGTGAGAAGAACCGGTACACGAAGAACATGTCGCTCAGCGAAGGGTACTACAAAAAAACGATCCAGACCCACCCGAGCAACATCTACGCGGCGAACGGCCTGGGCATCATGGTAGCGGAGAAGGGCAACTTTGAACTTGCGAAGCAGATCTTTTCGCAGGTGCGCGAGGCGAGCCCTGACATGCCGGATGCGTGGATCAACCTCGCGCACATCTTCGTCGCCGAGGAACGCTACTCGGAAGCCATTCAGTTGTACTCGGTGTGTCTGACCAAGTGTTACAATGGCCAGGATCTCGAGGTGAGTTGATATATTACGTGGGTGGAAGTTGTGATGCATCGTGTACTGACGAGTTCTTCACTCTATTTCTTTGCTGCAGGTGATGCTGTACCTGGCGAAGGCGTACTACGAGTCGAAGAACTACCCCAAGTGTATCTCGACGCTCTCACGCGCCATCCATCTTCGCCCGAACGACTTGCGCTTGTGGTACAATATCGGTCTTGCGCAGGAAGACTATGCGGTGACGACGCTTGGACAGGAATCTGCGCCGCAGGGCGGTCGTAGCCAGGGACCTCAGCGCACCATGGCCGACGTGCAGCGTGCGATCATGGACCTGAAGCGCGCGCAGCGCATCTTCCGCTTCTTGCTGCAGCAGGCCGAGAGTGCGGGCCAGACGACGAAAAAGTCAGCGCTGCCGTTCGATAAGGAGAAGGTATCGGAGCACGAGAAGTTCATCGGCGACACGCTCACGAAGGCGAGCTACCACTTGGAGTTCGAGCGCCAGCGCGAAGAAAAGCGCCGCCTGCAGAACGAGGCGCAGCGCAAGATGCTGCTAGAGTACGAGGAGCGCCTCGCGCAGCAGCAGCTGGCCGAACGCCAGCGCGAAGAGGACATGAAGAAGCGTCGCGAGGACGTGCTGAGCAAGCAGGAAGAGCGTCTGAAGCAGTTGAGTGAGGGCTGGCGCGTGCGTGAGCGCGAAGAAGAGGAGAAGAAGGTAGTCAAGAAGAAAGGCAGTGGTGGCAAGAAGCGCAAGAAAGGCGACGACGATGACGAGAATGCGTTCATTGATAACGGCAGTGCGGAGGACGATGACGACGGCGATGTCAGTATGTCTATTGAGGACATGAAGAACCGCAACGCGAAGATGAAGAACCTCGTGGACAAGCGCAAGAAGCGCGCGCGCGTGGACGAGAGCTCCGAGGACGAGAAGGATGCCGCGGACCTCTTTGGCTCGGACTCGAGCGACGACGACAACGAGAAGGAGGTGAAGAAACCTGCTGCGAGTCCTGTGGTGTCGTCGCCCCAGGCAGCTGCGCAACCAGAAGAAAGCAACGATGTGCGCGAAGCTGAGAAGAACGAGCTCTTCGGCTCGTCGTCCGACAGCGAGTAAGGCAAGGCAAGGCGTGCCTGCATTCTCATTGCACTGATAGTAAGTACGTTCGTTGCACTGTTCTGCGCTAACCTTGTCAATCATACAGGAGTGCTAGCTTCTCCATCCCTTTGCATTCCAGCACATTTTGTTGTGTTGCATCCACTCCATCACGTGCCCTCAACAGACTGCCAAGAGCGACTTGCTTTTGGCGCGCAGAAAGCCAGGTATAGGTCACGCTGAGCGGCGAGATCCATACCCCTTCAAGATTGCACTCATGAGCGTGGCTCAAGCAGCCATGATTCGAATCTCCTCCAATCGAAAGCCTGCAGGCACGTGGCATGCGCATCAACTTGCCCATCTTTGCTACCGTGTCTTTTTTTACAATTCGAAAAGGCGCGAAAGAGCCATTTGGGCAAGCACTGCGCGCGTCTTCCCATGCTGTTGTCCCGAACAGCTTGACATTCTCGCTGCCCTCCTTCCTCTCGTCCTCGCCCATGCCATGCGAGACACGTGCGCGCCATCTTGCCTGTCACAACCTGTCTGATAGTCTGTGCTGTACTGTGCTGACCAGAGCACCAAAACCTTTGAGGTTTTTTTTGCGGGAACGCTTTCAAAATTGCGCGCCAACGTGTCTGATTGGCTGAAAGAAACATTGCACACCTCTGGTTGGTTGAAAAGCAAACGAAAATGATCCAGCAAGCATTGCTTTGCTTTGCTTTGCTCTTGCAGCCCAGCCCAACCACCGCTTGTTCTTGTTTCCTCGCCGCCCGCGTGTGATTGCCTGTCTGCCACCTGACCGACCAGCAAGAAAAGGGACGCACGCGCCTCCTCTTTTCGAATTCCGCATCGCGCGCGCGCGCTTTTTTCACAGGCCGTTGGCTTTTGGCGCGCTTGCTTTGCTTGCCTGCGGATTGCGTCGTGCTCTTCCTCTCCAACTCTCACTTCAGGATTTGCCAGCGACAGCACAAGCGCCTCATCGCCAGCACAAGCAGCACCAGCACCTTATCACAATGGTTGCCACGACTCCAGCACCCGTGTCGAACCAGACGACCATTGACGCCACCGCCACCGCCGGCAAGCTGAGCGAGAGCCCCGTGTCAATCGACACCCTCAAGAACCTGAGCCTGAACAACGACACCGAGGGTGTAAAGGAGGCGACCACCACCAACCTGGACTTCACGGACGTGACCGAGGACGGCATCCCAATCTCGCTCTACAAGCGCAAGGAACTCAACGGCGAGCTGCTGCCGGAGCCGTTCCTCATGGAGAACCCAAATCGCTTCGTGCTGTTCCCGATCCAGGAGCCCGAGGTGTGGGATATGTACAAAAAGGCCGAGGCGAGCTTTTGGACCGCCGAGGAGCTCGACCTCGTGCACGACGCCAAGGACTGGGCCGGCCTCACGGACAACGAGCGCTTCTTCATCAAGCACGTGCTCGCGTTCTTCGCCGCTAGTGACGGCATCGTGAACGAGAACCTAGCGATGAACTTCAGCAACGAGGTGCAAGTGCCGGAGGCGCGCTGCTTCTACGGCTTTCAGATCGCGATTGAGAACATCCACTCGGAGGTCTACTCGCTGCTCATCGACACGCTCATCAAGGACCCGACGGAGAAGAGCCATTTGTTCCGCGCGATCGAGACGATCCCGTGCGTGACCAAGAAGGCGCAGTGGGCGCTCAAGTGGTGCGACTCGCGCTCGGCCGCGTACGCGGAGCGCATCCTGGCGTTTGCCGCCGTCGAGGGCATCTTCTTCTCGGGCTCGTTTTGCTCGATCTTTTGGCTCAAGAAGCGCGGCCTCATGCCCGGCCTGAGCTTCTCGAACGAGCTCATCAGTCGCGACGAAGGTCTGCACTGCGACTTTGCGTGCCTCATGTACTCAAAGCTTGTGAACAAGCTCCCGGAGTTCCGTGTGCACGAGATCATCAAGGACGCGGTGATCATCGAGAAGGAGTTTGTGCGCGACTCGCTCCCGGTCGAGCTCATCGGCATGAACTCGGCGCTCATGTGTCAGTACATTGAGTTCGTGGCCGACCGCCTGCTGCACGCGCTTGGCGTGTCCAAGGTCTACGGTGCGTCGAACCCGTTCGACTGGATGGACATGATCTCGCTCCAGGGCAAGACCAACTTCTTCGAGAAGCGCGTGGGCGAGTACAGCAAGGCCGGTGTCGGCGTCGCGGCGGAGGACCAGGTGTTCACTCTCGACGCGGACTTTTAAGTCCCGCACATCGGGTGAATGCTTTTGTGACTGAGCTCTTCACACTCGACAGTGTTTGGGCAAGCAGACAGAGCACTCCAGCACTTCTCCTCTACTCTGCATCTGCATGACGTGCGTCGCATCTTCACAAGGCCTCCCATATTTAAACGTCTTCTTAATTTCTTCAGCAGATCGAGCCACTGTAGGTCGTTGCATTTTTTCATTCTCATTCTTCCAGCACTCGGGGAGCGCACGACGCAGGTAAACAAGAGGTAGCACAAATACACAATTCCGTTGTTGTCGAAGCTAAATGACCTCATCATTGGATTGTCGATGCTGCCCATATCACCACCAATGACGACCGCTTTACCATTTGCAATTTAGAAAACCCAACACGTACGGAACGTAGCTGCCAAAGGAAGAGTGGAGCCGTTCTTTCAACACACAAGAAGCAACAGGCAGGTGCAGTACTTGGAAGTATAAACTCAAGAAAACCATGCAGAATGAAAGCGAAGGCGCACACAGCGCTTACTACTTTCTGATGCGTTAGCAAGTCTGCGGGCTCGTGGCTTTTCCTTTGGGTTAAATATGCGCGATCTATGGCTTGCTTGGAGCGTTGGAGCTCACAGTCGGCTGCTGCGCATCAAGCCCCTCTGGGGTGATCGACTCCTTCGCTTCGTCGTTCTCCGCCCACACTACAATTTCATTGCATCACACACACACACACACACACGAAAAACAACATCAGTATCGATGAAAAGCAATGCGCATGCGCTGGCAACGGGCGCATACCTGGCTTGCGCGCACCGAGCTTCGGCTTGTCTGGCTTCGCAATCGACACGCGCAGCGTTCTCCCAAATAGCTCGGATTCTATACGAGGCGTTCAATCAACAGCAGCACCACATGCACATGGTTAGCACTACGTTTACAGACAGGCAAAACGTGTTGCACGAAGCAATCGAAGGCAACTCGTTACACAAACGCACCGTCCATGTTGTCCATCGCTTCCTTGGCGTCGGCCGGGTCTTCGTACTCGACGAAGCCAAAGCCCTTGCTACTTTCTGCATAAAAACACACATTAAGAGGTACACAAAGAACGCTCGATCATTATCTTCATCGTCCTCAAGCTACAGCATTCGCAGCATCGCACGCGACAGGGTGCATTGCTACCGCACGCCACCAGCGCAAAGTAACGAGTGACACTCTACATCCTCCAAATAAACGTACGCGTGGAGTAGTCCATGGGCACCTGCACGCTCTTGAGCGGACCGAAGGGCACGAAGGCCGCATAGAGCACCTGCTCTGTCACCTGCTTGTCCAGCCCACCCACATACAGCGCGCGCTTGCCCTTCTTGTCCATTGCTGCCGCCATTCTTGCTCTCTTTTTTGACTGCTGGAAATCCGAAATGGCGTGTGAGAATGTTGCTTGAATGTAAAAGCGCTCAGCTCACTGTATAGGACGCAACAATGCATTGTAAAGCATGTCCACTACAGTACGGTGATCTTTTTTTTTGTGCCTCGGTTTGTGTTCGTTCTCCCAGCAAGAAGAAACGACCAGAAAGCAAGGAAAGCAGCAAAGCGCCGCCACCTTCGTCTCCATCTTCAAGCGCCATCTGAGCAGCGAGCATGAGCGCCGCCACCGACGAGCTTTTCAACCAAGGTGCGTCTTTTGGTCTTGTTCGTGTGAAACAAGTGGTGTCGTAGGGCGCGTGAAGACGCCACGCGATGGTTGCGTCATGCCATGAGCCATGACATCAGCAAGAGCGAGCGATCTTCTGATGCCTACTTACTACACACCAATTGCGAGGTTAAACTCACCACCTACTTGTGTATGTGTATGAATGGATTGGACGTGGTAGGCTGGGGTGATGTGCTGAGCAGCATCTCGCCGTACGCATGGGGGAACATGGGCGTCGCGTTCGGACTGAGCTTCTCTATTGTCGGCGCTGCCTGGTATGTCTGATTCCACTACGCTTGTACTATAATAGATAGGTATCTGTTAATGACAACGGACGGATGGTTTGGTCGTTTATGATGATAACGTACAGGGGCATCTTTCTGACGGGTTCGAGTCTGCTGGGAGCCTCCGTGAAAGCGCCTCGCGTGCGTTCCAAGAACTTGGTTAGGTAAAGAGACCGCGTTCATGTATGTATGTTCTGCCTGCCATGTTGGACCGCGCGTGCGCTAATGTATAGGATAAACTTTGTCATCCACAGCATCATTTTCTGCGAGGCGACTGCTATTTATGGTGTGATCATCGCCATCATCCTTCAGAGCAAGATGAACCAGCCGACGCTGCGGAATGCGGACGATGAGCCCATTAACGAGGTCGCGCTCTACTTTGCCGGCTACGCTGTCTTTGGCGCCGGCATCGCCGTGGGCCTCACAAACATTGCGAGCGGGTGCGTAGCGTTGTTATGGATGCTGTTGATGGTCAACTTGTCTTTCTGTGGACTTGACTGACGTGTGGGTTCTATTTGTTTGTCTTCGGGAACGCTTGTAGTGTGTCGGTGGGCATCGCAGGCAGCAGTTGTGTGATCGCCGATGCGCAAAACGCGAGTCTGTACGTAAAGATCCTGATTGTGGAGATTTTCGCCAGTGCGCTCGGCATCTTTGGCGTCATCGTCGGCATCATCTTGTCCAACAACGCCGAGTTCCCCAAGTAATTCGACACGCTTGTACTACTGCCACCACCGCCACCATCAATTCAGCAATGCCGAATGCTAACAGATCCAGCAAACTTCCAGCAATGGGCTTGCTTCTGTAACATTAACACTAACGTCAGGCTGTCGTGGTGTGAGGAGTGTGGGTGCAATGATCCTCGACTCAATATATTTCTATACGACCAACCGAATTCTTTTGTTGTGAACGCAAGAGGCGAACAGTTTACTTCCACATGTTCCGATCGCTCTCGAGGTCCACGGGGGCGTACCAGTCTGGCAGCGGGTTGTGCGGGTTGTATCTAACAAATTCACACACATACACCTGTTAGCCACCATTTATTCCAGATCCAGCGTCTACAGTCAGTCACTTGGTAAAGTGTACCTGTAGTTCAGAAAAAGCTCCTCGTCTTCGATGTCCGCAGTCGCGATGAACGCAAGTCCCTGTCATCCACATAAACAGACAGACAGTTCAATTCCTGAATGGATGCGTTGCCTCACATGCGCACGAGGGAAAAGCGTACATGCACGAGCGCGCGCTTGCCGAACATGGACCAGCGTGAGGGCATCTCCACGAACGAGTTCGGGATGAGCTTCTGGTTCTCGGGCTCCGTGAAGGGCTCCTCCGGCGGGAAATCGAAGGAAAACGGGATGACGTTCGGCTTGGAGCCCGGCGGCGGGTGGTTGATCTTGTGCGCGACCGCCAGCGGGTTGCGCGGAGTGGATGCTGCGTAGAAAGTAAAGACGCATTGAAGTGAGTACACGATCGATGAAGATAGGGATAGTAGACGATAGAAATCAACGCACACTCTCGCTTGGCGTCGATAACGACGCTGTCGAAGCGTGCGCGCGCGAACGGGTTGTCTGAGATCTCCTTCAGGTACTGAGGCTATTCAACACAGGCAATCGACCACACGACGATACGAGGCGAGTGAGCGTTGGCTGCCTACATTATCACAAGCACACCTCATGTGGTGCTCGTACCTTCTTGAAGTGCTCTGGGAGGTACACGGTCCCTGGGAACAGCGCCTATGATTAGGCAAACAAACACCCACACAGTCTGGAGTCAGCCTCATATGGGTCGATCCTAAACAGCGTGCTTGCTAATGTAGCGTACCACGACTGATCCGATGGGCACTTTGCCGTTGAGCTTGACGCCCTCGCCGGCGTTCGCGATACTCGAGGTCTCCACGTTCAGCGAGTACCCGAGCAGCTTCTCCAGCGTGTGCTCGGGGTTCGGCTGCACGAGTAGTAAATAAACACAGAGTCAGAGTGAGAGCGTACTTTGGTTAGCCAACGCCACTTGGTGCGATAGGAACATTCTACATAGGATGAGCGCACCGAGTTGACAGTCTCATCTAGGCGCTCGAAGCCCGAGAGCGAGATCTTTGGCGCGTTCGCGTCCTGGGAAGTGGGCATTTTCCGGATCGCGTCGAACGCGGACTCGAGCTGCCCTCAATGAGAATTAACTTCGAATTAGACATGGCCTGCTTTGATGATAAGTACGCAAGATAGCGGTGGCCAAGCGCACCTGAGTCGTGACTTCGGCTTGGACGTACGCCTTCTGCTGCTCGAATTTTTTCTTCTGGATGATCGCCACGGCCTCTTCAAAGAGCTCGCCGTTGTCTCTGCACGATGCCATAAGCACAGCAAATATTGGTATGTGTACATACAACCCAGCAGGAGTGATAGCACAGCAGTTGCTATTGCAGCTGCTCATACTTCTCTGCGTTTGCGCCCTGCAGTCGCAGTCCGCGGTAGCACGTGAGCACAGCCGCCACGCCGACATCGGCTTCCTCCTGCAATACCAGGCACAGCGAGCCGCACATGATCACATCAGTACACACGCCAACTAGCGTCTACAAGGAACATATCACGTGAACAGCACCTGGAAGCGTCTCGCGGCGGTCGTGCCCGCCAGCATGAGCTGGAAGCGGCGGAAGACCGATACCATTGCTCGCGATGCTTTTTGTGAGAGGTGCTGTGGAGTGGCCTCGACAATCTGCTCTTTCGTGCAACAGCAGAAACTCCCTGTAGATGCAACAGAATGGACGTCTCGGAACCAAAGTTGATCGATGTGGCTGTTCTATGTGCGTTGTTCGGCCGACAACTTGCACAATGTATGCCATACAAAATCTGGTATGATCGCCAAACAATGGGTCGCATTGCATTGTCACCAAAATCAAAAGTGCCGGTTATGAAGAGTGCCAACACTTCTAGTTTTGAATCGCTTGCAAGTCAAACAAGCAATAATTCAAAGTGCATTGTGTGTACAGTCATGCCTCTATTAGTGACCAGGCAAATATGTGAAAAAAATATCAGTAAAATGAAGGTTTTCATTTTGAAAGGTATTACTGAAGACAGTATTACGCAACCAGCTGCTGGATTGAAGGTGCACCAAAGCAGGTCTTCTCCATGCTTTAAACAAGCTCATACATTCCAGGCCAAAAATATACGGCCACCCGCTTTTTCCTCATAACTCTGCGACCACTACGAGTTTGGCGATGCTGTTTGAGTATGTTATGTGACTGACTATACTGTATCCCTCTGCTGTGCTAACAACTCCATTTTCTGCATTGGTGGCATAGCTCACATACAAAAAACGCTTATGGCACCCGGTCAAAATATACGGCCAAAGAGCAGCATACAATTCTAAGTATACAGGAGTGTTTGTTATTTGTTTGCTGTTGTGTTGCGCAATATTGAATGATGGGAACGGGATTTACCCGCCATTCCTTTGACGATGGGGAAAGGAAAAGCACTCTCTGATGAGGAGCGTGGGCGAATCACGGGGATGCATGAGACTGGCGTGGCTGTGCGGGCCATCGCGCGCGCTGTAAAACGCTCCCGTGACGCAGTGCAACGTGTGCTGAACAGCCACGACCGCCAACGCGCCCCGAACAGACCCCCAATTCTGTCTGATCGTGCGCTCCGTCGGCTCGTTCGCACGGCAGTGAGCGGAGAGTACTCCGCAACACAGCTGCAGCAGCAACTCAAGCTTCAGTGCTCGGCGCGCACTGTGCGGCGCGTCCTCCAATGTGTGGACTGGCTATTGTGCACTAAGATAGAAAACACGCTCTAGCTTTCTGCGGAGCACAAAGCGTGTCGCCTTGCCTGGGCGGAAAAGATGGTGGTGCTGCCCAATGCATAGGGGACCATCATTTTTTCTGACGAAAAGTATGGAACCTTGATGGGCCAGACGGCCTACAGCACTACTGGCGAGACATGCGTGCAGCCGTTAGGCAGATGAATTGTCATCAGATGGGTGAAGGGTCAGTTATGGTTTGGGGCGGGTTTAGCGCTGTTGGGAAGACTGAACTGGCCGTTTTGGCGGGGAAACAGAACTCAGAGCATTATGCTTACACTATGTCAGAGTACTTGCTTCCATTTGCACACCGCAACTACGGCAAAGATTTTCTGTATCAGCAGGACAATGCGTCCATCCATACGTCCTCGACGTCAGTGGAGTTCTTCGCTGAGCACGGCGTGAGTGTTCTGGACTGGCCTGCTCGTTCTCCGGATTTAAATCCGATTGAGAACGTGCGGCCATAATGTCTAGAGAGGTGTATCAGGACGGTAAACAGTACGATTCGGTTTAAACTCTGACCATGGCTGTCATCGAAGCGTGGAAGAACATACAACAAGCAACATTGACGCTGATCGAGTCCATGCCGCGCTGATGCATCGAGGTTATCAAGAAGCAAGGAAACAAAACGC